>SZWC01002562.1:88415-135290 GCA_023375785.1 Penium margaritaceum | reverse complement strand
GAGGCGGAGGAGCTAGAAGAGGGGATGGGAGGGTGGGTGGTATGGAGGGTTGGAGAGGGGGTGGGAGGGGGGTGGGGGAAAGGGTGGGAATGGGGGTGGGGAGGGGGGTGAGGGAGGGATTGGGGGAGAGAGGAGGGGACAGGGCAAGGGAGGGGGCAGGGGAGGGGGTTGGGGAGGGGGGGGGAGAGGGGGAGGATGGAGCGACTGAGGAAGAGAGGAACGAGAGACACTGAGAGAAGACGGAGGCACAAACACCGAGGTGCGCACACCACTGTCCCTACGAGGCGGAAGACTAAAGGGCCCTATGTGCACTAGGCCAGATACTCCGGGCTCAGTCCCTGACCCCCCCTCCCCCCCTTGGCGGGGAACGACCTGGTAGACGACCGGAGCTGGATGCATCGGCGAGAGCAGCTCATGGTGCCACCCACGAGGTGGAGGGAGTGTCGTCGGCATGCCACCATGGGAGAAGGACCCCTGGACGTGCGACCCCAAGACGGGGGCAATGATGGATCCGTACACTAATGTCAGGGGCGCGGATGGTGGGGTTTCGAGGGCATCCGGTCCAGGAGCGCCCCATCCCGGGGTGGGTCCATGCACAACGACGGGTGCTGCAAGGTGCCATCCAGGGGGAACGGGCGTGGCCTGGGCCACCTGCGGCTTGCTGGCCGGCCCCAGGAGACCAAGCTGTGGGGGGCCCTGGGTGGCACGGCCCAACGTAGGTGGGCGACCAAGGAGCGAGCGCTGGCCTACGGCTACCCACCCAGGGCCATCCTGTGGCAAGGAGTGGGACAGTGAATGTGCGGGCGGCACCTACGGTGGGCGGTGTGCGGAAACTCCGTCTCGTGAGCCTATAGGGGATCCTCGATCTGCCGGCACAGTAACCCGACGGACCCGCGGTGGAAGAGGTGGGGAGGGGCCAGGGCGGAGCACAGGGGTGCTGGGGAGAGGGTCTCGGACATGCACTGGCGAAAGCGCGTAGTCCGATAAGTCCCTGTCCAGCATGGCACACAGAGACTGGACCAAGCGCGACTGCCGAGGGTACAAGAATCGACGCTGGAGCAGCGAAGTGAGCTTGACCGTGGTGGCCGGCAAAGGAGGGGTCCGCCATGGACCCGACTCCAGTGGGGAATTGGCAGACCGCTGCCGCTGCTACCGTATCGGTGGATGCTGCTGCTGCTCCTGCTCCTGTTGCTCTCGCTGCTGCTCCTGCAACTGATTCTGACGCAGTTGCTCCTGCTGTTGTTGCTGCTGCCGCTATGGCTGCTGTTGCTGCTGCCACTGCGGCTGATGTTGCTGTTGCCGCTGTGGCTGCTGTTATTGCTGTTGTCTTGGCTGTTGTTGCTGATGTTTCTGCCATGGCCGCTGCTGCTGTTGCTCTTACTGTTGCTACTGCTACGACAGCGGCCGCTGCTGTTGCTGCGGCAGTGGCCGTTGCTGCTACTACAAAAGCGACCGTTGCGACTGCTGCTACTCTGCCTACGACGGGTGCTGTTGTAACAAATGTTGCACCTGCTCAAGAAACTCGGTCACCTGCTGAGGAAGTGCCGACACCTCACCCTCCACAGACACCTGCTAACGCTGCGCCTCGAGCGTAGCAAGCCGCTCCTCAATCTGACCAAGGCTGAGGGTAACCTTCAAAAGGGCGTCGAGAAGGCAGCCCTCGCCCAAGCCAGAGGCCCCTGCTGCCCGTCCCTCCAACTCGGTCACCCGACCAAGGAGAGCCGCCGATGTTTGCTCGACTTTGGAGAGAGAGGTAGAGATGGAGGGAAGGTTGACCATGATAGCGGAATGGATGGCCTCAGAGAGCGCTGAGGCCGCCCCCCCACGGTAGACGGCTGAGTCAAGTTCGCCGTCTGTTTCCATCCACGGCCACAACACACAGCTGAGTACGTCATCCCACCAAGTAGTGGATGGGGCGTCGCGCTCTCGCACCTTCTTATCTGCGGCCACCCGACGCGCCGCGGCTGCCGCGGCCAAGGTAGCATCACGGACCTCGTGCACCTCAGCACGGAGGAGGCGGACAGACTCCCCGGCCCTCTCTGACCCAGCCCTAACTTGCCGAAGGAGGTGATCAAAGCTCTCCACGTGGATGCGCAACGCCTCTTACTGAGACAGTCGTAGGTCGCGGAAGCCTTCGTCTAGGCGCAACACCATGTCTGACGCCGAGACGCTGAGGAAGTTAGCCATGCTCTGCTGCATCTCACTGATATAGTCAATGCTAGAGCCCATTTGCATAAGGCGTTCATGAGCTACACTAAGGGCAGCGTGCAAGTCCTTGGTCCACCCCAGAGGACAGTGAAGAGAACCGGCCGTGACAGACGGTGGGCACTGCCCGAGATGCACACGCCCCAACCCAAACCCACCACCACCCCCAGATTGCGAGCGAAGGTAGGCCAGGATGGAAGCCCAAGGGGGGATGTCAGTGTCCTGTGAGGACACCTCGACCACAGCTGGGAACAACTCGCGACACACAATCGCCACTGTGGGACACGTCGGAGATGCCGACGTCCGTGTCAACGGTGGCAGCAACCCTACTCCGTTTCCTAACACTATACGTAACTAGCGCGTGGTCCGAAACCACAACATGAGGTGCCCCTTCCCGAGAAGGGGTCACGAGAGGAGATACTCCTTGAAGAAGAGCATGTAACTCTCGAATAAGCTCAGGGTGTTGTTGGAGATACTCATTGAGATGGAGTGAGTGGAATGGTTGTTGGAGAGAACTCAAAAGGTTTTGTGATGGATCCTCATCTGGCGACGGGGCGAATGCAACAAATCCTCATCATGGAGGATTGGGATCTTTTTAGGGACAGGTACATGATTGGGGTGGAACCATCGCCAACGGTGCAGCTGGACTTTGACATGGCAGTTTCACGGAATAGGCCTTGACGCATTTTTTGAGATCCTTCTCCTCTCTTTCCTTTTGCTCCTTGATCCCATGCATACGTTCATAAGTATCCTCTGCTGTCCATCCCTCCGCTCCTTGCTCCTGAGTCACGGCCACCAATTCCTGCTCCATCTCTGTTGGTCAGGTTTCTGATGTTTTCTCTCCTGCACAGCCAATGCCTAGTTTGACATTTCTTGCCGGCGCCTCGGATGTAGAGGGCTGTCCATTAGGTATGGGATTGTCTGTGGCTCGTTGCCGCGCAAATGCCTTGCACTGTTCTGGCCTGGTTGTTGCCATCGTTGTGGTGCGGGCACCCACATTTGGTCCCACCATCTAGCATGCTGGGTTCATGGTTGTTCCCGTCCAGCCCCGTCCACGATACTGATTTCCCCTTCCCTAACCTACTGGCAGTGGCATTGGATTGGGACACTTTCATTGTCTGTGGGTGAGTTCTCTACATCCTTAACAACTCCCAGGTGAATAGTTATGCGGATTCATTGGGTTGGGTGCAGACGCTCCAACAGGTAGTCGTATGGTAGGAATTGTGTATTCCTTTGGTGCAGCCTGTTCTTGTGCCATCCTGCAGTTTAGCTCCCTCTGTTAGTGTTCAGCTTTGTCCTTTAGAGAGTCAAGAGTGTCAAACCACCGCACGTCAAGCGTGTTGGTGATGGCGGGTGTAAGAGAGTCGCAGTAATACTCCTCAATCATTAAGAGGGGAATGCATTTTGTTGAAATCTTGGTACACTTCTCATTGTGTAGCTTAATGTTCTCTCCCGGCTTTATGCGTATAGTTTTGATCTTTAATTCAGCCTCCACCAGACTCATAATGTCAAAACAGTTTGTCATGCGATGCGCCAGATCATCAAAATTAGTGAATGGACGCTTCCTGTTTTGCGCAGTGAATCATCCTTGAGCTTTCCCTTGAAATGCCAAATGGACGGCCAGGTCGACGTAGTCAGGAGATAACAGTCCATTGTTGGATCCTCCTCTGGTTCTCCTTTGAAGACGTTGAGCTTTGGGATCTGGTAGGATGCTTTCGCCGCCAAATTCTGGGTCAAGTCCTTTGTGGGTAGTATCTGCACCTGTGCTTTATTCGGATCACGCACGTGGGGTCGATGCACAAAGACCAAGCCAACTGCCCTCCTGGTGGCCGATGAAGCTACCGTACTGAAAGTCATATTCGTGTAGAATAATTATTTAGGTTCGCCCTTGTGTTCCACAAATAATTGCTGAGTGTTTAGGCGAATCATGGATGAAATTATGTGCTATGCAATAATTTGGCCCAAAATTTTCACATTGATATTGCAAGTGTACAAAACAAGTTTTCGCCCATGCCGTTCTCTCTTTAATTGTGTGAAGGCCGGGTTTACAAACATGTGCACTTGAATTTCAGCTCACGGGAAAAAAAAAAGTTCACGGATGCAAACAAGTTCACGACGACGAACAGGTACGACCAGGTCTACGGCTGACATCACTACGGACCGCATCGGGTAACCCAAGTAGCGGATGATCCAACGGTGGGCCGGTTTTTTGCACTCGAATGTCCAAACTCGGACTTTGAGTGACGATGACGACGTCGCGATAAGCGACGAGGTTAGGGCAATGGGCGAAATCAAGAAGCAGACAATTAATGGGTACCCACTTTGGGTGACCATATAAGAAATAGAAAAGTACCCGATTTTGGGAGAATATGAAAAGCACAAAATTGTGTTAAAAAAAGTGAACGAATTTGAGTTTCAGTACGGTATTCCTATTCCTCCTTGCCAAACACATCAACCTGAGGTTCCTCCTAGTCCAGAATTAGCAAGGTATTGTCATATTGCACTCGCTAGTAGTTGTATGGCGCGCTATCTCTCCAAAGTCATGATGGGCTGCTGTCCCTGGCCAGTCAGTCCTTGGGAGTGCTCTGGGGTTGGGGTTGTGTTGGAGAAGGCCCCCATCCTTGCCACATGATGGGAGGTCGATGCCTTCCGATGGAAAGATGGAGCCTTTAACACTGATTTAGAAGCAAGCTTCTTGGGTTGAGTGGTTGCAATACCCCGCACCTGACGTTGCAATCCTTCCGATGGAGGAGCGTACTCTCCCGTGGATGCAACAGCGTCCGGTGGGTCCTGAGTCACATAGGCTAGGGTTCCTCGATTTGGCTTACTACTCTTCTAAGGGCCTTTCCCATGTGACGTGGTAGGTATCCGTTTAGGCTGTGGGAGATCAATCACCGGGTTGGAGTATCATTGAATTTCCTAATCCTGTGCTTCCATGCTGATTTTGGTTCTCTGAGTTCGTGGAGAAGGCGCCAAAATCTCGGAAGTTAGTGCTAGCTGCCTACCTGTCAGCCGCGATGATGGTGTCCTCCAGCTCAAAGTTACTGGTTTGTGGAGAGAATTTGAGACGTGCAGTGTGGGATGGTCAAGAGGGCGATCCTCTTCCTCACCCTCCATGTCCGGGAGAGGGTAAGACACTTCATGCCAGACCGTTCTGGTGATAGATGGAGTTGGAGAGGATCTTCATAGCATCGAGAACTCAACACGTCGTGGTATCTCCTCCTGATGCATTATGTCCACCACCTCATACAAAATATTGTATGAGGTGGTGTTCTCCTATCTGGCGTGATGACCTCTTGGAGTAGCACGGGCTCCTCCCCATCAACGGGCTCTCTATCTTTATCAAAAACATAGTCTTCCACCTGCACAAAGTCATCATGCTCGTGGTCTCCATCTTCCTGGGTTGCCTCCTCTTGTTCAAGTGCTTCCTCTCCTCCCTCTTCAGGCTGAAGTTGTCCCATCGCTCGTCCCTCACAGAGCTCCTTCAGGCGTGGGAGGTTGAACTGCTCTTCTTGTTTTCGATCCATATCTACCTCTTGTACACAAGTGGGGACCGATCTTCAGCTGGCTCCCAAGCAAAGGTAGGATCCAACCCTCAAGGATTATCAGGGTTGCCCTCCTCGTATCGTTGGGGGTGGCTGACTTGCTTCACCATGCAGCACCTTGGACCAGACAAGGGCCCCTTTCCCTTGTCGTCGGAAAATGATGCTTGGGACACACAACGTGAGAGAACAAAACAATCTGAAGGTACCTGTCAGGATCAAAAAGATGCAAAAACTAGCCAAATCGTAGTAACCTGGGCTATTCCCGATAAACCCGTGCCACCATATCTTTTTGCCTTCCTACCCTATTTCTCGTCGTCTCTCCTGTTGCCTATGCCATTGGATTTTCTGTTCCAATGCAATCCAGGTTACACCCATCAGCCTGCTTTGTCAGGTCCATTATGGAGCATAGAAGTTAAATACACCTCCCATGCATTTCTATTTCTCTCATGCAGCAAGTAGTTACGCATTCGCTTATTCCATATTCTTCGTTCCAGTCCATCTCAATCTCTCCAAATGCATCTCAATCATTCACACAGAACCAAAACAATGCTTGACAAGATGGTCAATTGTAGAAACAACTAGTCCACTGTTTTAGTAGATAGTTCAAAGGACACCATGCAAGTCTAACATCATCAGCGTGAACAGCATGAACACGAGCAAGAAACCTTCAGGAGGGAATCCATGTGGTGTGGTCCCAACGTTTGTCTGATCGCCTCTAGTGGTTCACATCTACGTTTTTGGGCAAATCTGAGACTGAGCGTGAGCTTTTTGGTTGCCTCACGCTATGTGAGTAGGAATTTAGAGACAGCCAATTAATGAAGGGAATAACGTCGTTTTGAATTAGTTCTTTAGCATGACCATGATTACAACATTCATAGGGCTAGTCATGAGCTCTCTAACGTACCAAACCGTGCACAATTTGGCCAAGCATAGCCCAAGTTAGGCTTGCCGAAGCGCAGGTCTCACCCACCACAGAAGCCTGACACCGCCACCCGCCGTGGCACCTTCCTTTACGTGCGAAACGCCTTTCCCAAGGCGCATATCCCATTGCACATGGTGTGGGGGTCCCCTGCACTGTTTCCACGTACCTTCCCCACTTTTAGGTCGCATTTGGTGATAGGGTGTGATAAGGTTCGAAACCTGTCCGCGGACCTGCAGCCAGAATATTGGCCAAGTCCGCGAGTAACAAAACGTACCACTGGGTTTCGGATGTCGAGCCAGGTTTTTGGCTAAGTTCCTCAGTAACAACCTGCACTACTGGATCCGGGGGATGATCCGCCGGATCAAGTGGATCATCTACCGGACGCCTCGGCAAGCCTATCGGAGAAATTTCTCAACACGGTTGTTTTGTTACTCGGTCCGGTCGATTATCGACCGGATTTTGAGTCGCAGCCGGCTCCCAGAGCCGCAGCGCATACCCCAACTTTGGAAGGCCATATCTCCTTTGATACTTGTCCGATTCCGGCAAAACAACTTCCACCGGATGTAGCAACTTGTCAACTTTACAAGAAAATCCTCTATTTTGGGATTTTAGCACTCCTCCAGTCGCCAGATCCACCGGAGTGGTGTCAACACGTTCTGGCGGCTCGTTGGTGTCTCCCGGCACTGCATTTCGGCATGCGAATGGGCAATTTCTTTTCAACATTCTCCCCCTTGCATCTGCCATGCCCTCTGCTCCTGCTTGCTCTCACTCATCTTCCGTTGCGCCCTCCAGCCCATCATAGCTTGTCATCCCAAGTCCGGCCACGCTCATCGCATGCCCGTCCGTGGGTTGCGCTTTGGTCAAGCAATCTGCAAGCATGTTGTGCGTGCTGTAGTGCTGCAGCACCACCTCCCCCTTCTCGACCATGTCCCGTGCGTAGTGATAACGCACGTCGATGTGCTTCGTCCTCCTGTGCTGCGTCAAGTTGTTGGTCAGCGAGATGGGGCCGGTGTCTTCCTCTTGTACCACCGTAGGCTCCAGCTGCAGCACGCCCAGCTCCCCCAGTAACCTGCGGAGCCGCACCGCCTCCTTGACCGCCTCGGCCAGCGCGATGTACTCTGCTTCCACTGTGGAGGTGGTAATGCAGTCCTCCTTCCTGCTACACCACGAGACTGCTGCACCAGCAAGGAAGAACACGTAGCCGGATGTAGACTTCTACTTGTCGACATCCCCAACATAGTCTGCATCCGTGTAGCAGACGAGACGCAAAGGGTCCGCCCTCCCTTTTCCCGTCAAACCTGAGGCGCGCGTGTCGCATCGCCTGCAGGTACCGGAGGATGCGCTTGACCGCCTGCCAGTGTAGTGGCCCTGGATCGGCCACGTACCATCTCACTTGGCCCACCGCGCAGGCCAAGTCCGGTCGAGTTGCCACCATGGCATACATGAGGCTGCCTACCGCCGAGTGGTAGGGCATCCCTGCCATATCCTCCCGCTCTTCTTTTATTTGCGGCGCCATTGCCGCACTTAGTTCATAGGTCGTGAAGACAGGACTGCACACCAGTTTGCAGTCCTCCATGCCGTATCGCTTCAGCACCTCGGCCACGTATTTGGCCTGTCCCAGCTCAAGCGTGCGAGTCCTCCGGTTCCACGTAATGCTCAATCCCGGGTTGAACTCCAGCTCCCAAATGTCCGACATCTGAAATCTGCTGCTTAGCTGCTCTTTTAGCTGTTGTCGGCTCAGTAGGTCTGAGGAGCGCAAGATTAGATTGTCCACATAGAGTGCGACAATCTGATGGAGCTTCTTGCTGCGCCGCACATACACGCTATGATCCGCCTCACAGCGCTTGAAGCCCAGTTGTGCCATGAAGCTCTTCATCTATTGGTACCAGCATCGGGGTGATTGTTTTAGCCCGTACAAGGACTTCCGCGGCTTGCACACCTTGCCCTCCGGCGCCTCCACCCCCTCCGGCATCTCCATGTAGATTTCCTTGTCGATGATGCTGTTGAGGAAGGTCATCTTTACGTCCATCTGGTGGAAATCCATATCCTTCGCGGCCGCCACCGCAAGGATGGCCCGGATACTTGTGAACTTGGCGACGGGGGCAAACGTCTCATCGTAGTGCTCGCCCTTACGCTGTGCGTACCCCTTTGCCACGAGCCGTGCCTTGTACTTGTCAACCACACCTTCCTTCGTAAACTTGGTCTTGAAGACCCACTTGGAGCCGATGACCTTGGCGTCTTTTGGCCTATCAACTAGCTGCCACGTGTTGTTTTCAATAATGAAGCCAACTCTGACTTGATGGCGGCGTCCCACTGCTTCTCCTCAGGTCGCACAAGTGCCTCTTTCATGGTAGTCAGCTCCGTTGATGCATCCAGCATGCACTACGTCATGCCGATCCATCGACCGGTGCCTGCGTCGAAACGCTTCCCCGCTCTCCGCTGCCTCCCGCTGCGGTGCGGTAATCTTGGCGGCGTCTCGTCGCTCTGCTGCAATCCTTCCGACTCTGCCCGCTCCGGTGAATCATCGACCGGACGGCTCCCTGAGGATCTCTCCCGCTCCGGTGAACCATCAACCGGACAGGCGGCACGTCTAGAGGATTTTTCTCCAACGCCCAACGCAAACTCCGTCGGGAGTACGCGCTTCCGCGCCCGCTTTGCCTCCTTCGACTGATCATTCCACCGGATCTCCAGCCCAGTACCATCGTCGTCAGAGTCCTCCGCGTCGGCTGCTGCTCCTGCTGCATCGCTGCGCTCCGACGCCGCATCATCGACATCCGCGTCCGCCGGCTCCTCCTCGTAGTCAAGGAGGTGGAACCACTCCCCCTTTTCTGGACTGTTCCCGGCGCTCATGTCGTTGCTCCTGCTGAAGTTCTGCTGCTCGTCAAACTCGACATCACCGCTACGGATGATCTCTTGCGTGCGTGGGTCCCGGAGCCGGTACGCCTTTTGCGCACTTTCGTAGCCGAGGAACAAGCACGGCTTCGCTCGCAGTTCCAGCTTGCTGTCGCGTCGTTGCGCCGCCGGCACCATCGCGTGCGCCTTGCACCCGAACAACTTCAAGGGTACCAGGTTTGGCTTGTGCCCGCTCCAAACCTCCTACGGCTTCTTCCAGGCGCCCATACCCTTCAGCACTGCTGTTCGGGTGAGATTGATGGTGTAGCTTGCTGTATGCACAGCCTCTGCCCAGAATCCTCGCGGCAACCCCGCATCCACAAGCATGGTCCGCACCATTTTGAGCAGCGTCTGGTTTGCCCGCTCCGCCACTCCGTTGGACTGTGACCAGTACGGCGTAGTCGGTTCCCACTTGATGCCGTGCTGCTTCATCCATCCGCTGCAGCCTACGTACTCTCAACCATTGTTGCTGCGTATGGCTCTGACCTTCTGGACAGTCTGCCTCACCACCGCTGCGACATACTCCTTCAGTGTGAGTATGAATCCGCGTGGTGCGGGACCGACGTTTGTCTGATCTTCTCTAGTGGTTCACGTCTACTGTTTTGGATGAATCTGAGACTGAGCGTGAGCTTTCTGGTCGCCTCACGCTATGTGAGCAGGAATTTAGAGACAGTCAGTTTGCGAAGGGAATAACGTCATTTTGCGCTAGTTTTTGACATGGGCATAATCACAACAAATTTATTGGACTAGTCATGAGCTTTCCAATGGACCAAACCGCGTGCGATTCGGCCAAGCGTACCTCAAGTTATGCTTGCCGAAGCGTAGGTCTCACCCGCCACAGAAGCCTGACGCCGCCACTCGCCGTGGCGCCTTCATTCACGTGCGAAGCGCCTTTCCCAAGGCGCATGTCCCATTGCACATGGTGTAGGGGTCCCCTGCACTGTTTCCACGTACCCTACCCACTTTTGGGTCGTGTTTGGTGATGGGGTGTGACGAGGTTCGAAACCTGTCCGCGGACCTGCAGTCAGAATTTTGACGAAGTCTTCGAGTAGCAGAACATACTACTGAGTTTTGGACGCCGAGCCAGATTTTTGGCTGTCCCTCAGTAACAACCTGCAGTATCGGATCCGGTGCATGATCCGTTGGATCAGGTGGATCATCCACCGGACGCCTCGGCAGGCATATCGCAGCATTTTCTCCAGATGGTATTTTTGTTAGTGGGTCCGGTCGATTATCGACCGGATTTCGAGTAGCAGCCGGCTCCCAGAGTCGCTGCGCACACCCCAATATTGGAAGGTCATATCTCCCTCGATACTTGTCCGATTCCGGCGAAACAACTTCCGTCGGATTCAACGACGTGTCAACTTTCAGAGGCCATCCTCCATTTTAGAATCCGAGCAAATGTCAAGTCCCCAGTTCCGCCGGAGCGGAGTTTCCATTTTCTGGCGGCTCATCAGCGCCTCCCGACGCCGCACTTGGGCATGCGGAGCGGCAATTCTTTCAACATTTAGCCGGTCCAGGACCTCGCCCTTCCGCTTCATGAAATACACGTAGAGTTTTCTGTTGCAATGATCAATGAAAGTGACGAAGTATCTCAAGCCGCTGTTTGACGGCGTTTTGAACGGTCCGTACACGTCGCTGTGCACGACCTCCAGCAAGTCCTTTGCGCGAGCCTTGTTCTCGTTGAATAGCTTGCATCGCGCCTTGCCCAAAATGCAAGGCTCGCACTTTCTGTGTGCTGCTGCATCTGCTACCGCATCTGCACTGTCGATGACAAGGCCACGCACCATGTCGCGCAATCTCCTTAACGGTTGCGGGCGCCGAATGCCGCAACCGTCGGTACCAGAGCTCTCGATCAGTAGTTCCTCCCTTGGCCATATTGACGACGCACTTCTACGAATCTGCTGTGTCGGTTGCTGTGGGGACCACCTTGGTCTCCACGATGTAGAGTCTGCCCTCACGCTTCACCTCCAGAATGACCTTGCCGTCGCCGTCGATGCGCACCGCTGTGCCTTTTCTGCCGAAGAGCACCTCATATCCCTTGTCCATCAAGCGGCTAACACTCAGGATGTCAGGCAGGCCGGGGACGTGCTGTACATCACGGATTGTGCACAGCTCCTTCTTACCCCCCACCACAACTTCCACCTCCATGTCGCCTTGGCCGGCCGCTGGCTCGACTTCGTCGTTCGCGACCATCATTGATTTGGAGGACTTCTCATAGGTGATGGACCCCACCTTCTCGACTTGGGTGTCCTCGGCCCCAAAATCCAGGCATCGCCTGTTGGCCTTCTTGAGGAAGTGATTTTTGTTGCCGTTGAGGAGCGACATACCCTTGTTGTTTTTGCCGCCGGTCTTCGCCTCTTCCAGGCACTCACGGGCCCAATGGCCTTTTCTATCGCTATTACGACATGCCACTTTCTTGGCGCCCTTCTTGCCGCCGCCCTTTCCGCTGCTTCCTCAGCCCCCACTTCCGGCACCACGCGTTTTGGTGACGAGGGCCGATGAGGAAGACGATGACTCCCCGCAGCTCCGGGGCTGCACCTCGTTGCGGATGTACTCTGCCACTGCGCCATAGGTGAGCTTGTCCTCCAACCATCCTCCAAGGACGGTGATCAGTGAGCCCCAACTCTCAGGTAGGGCCATGAGGACGGCCATCGCCTGCAGCTGCGTATCGATCTTCCACCCCACGTTATTGCATTGCGAGGCAAGCGACTCGATCTACTGCATGGCGGAGAAGACATCATCTCCCTCCTTGATTCTCACTGTGAGGAGCCGCTTCATCGCGAAGATTTTGTTCACGAGCGACTTGGATTGGTGGATGGCACAGAGCTTTTACCAAGCTTTGGCTGCCAGCTTGCAACCTTGGAAGTAGCCCCACAATGACTCGGCTATCCCGGACACCAGGAGCATAAGCGCCTTTGCGTTCTTCTTTTCAAAAGTCTGCTTCTTTATGTCCGCAGCAGTCGCCTCTGCGAGCACCTCCTTTCCCAACATGACGTCCAGTAACACCTTATGCACGAGGTGAAGCTCAAACTGCCACCTCCAGAGCCCGAAGCCCGGGCCGCCAGTAAAATTCTGAATGGGATGCGTCTCCTTCTGCGCCATGTAAACAGCTGCTACTCCGATGAGTTCAAAGAACTTCACGGCGACGTCCAAGATGAGGATCTCGTGCGCTACGGAAGACGCGAACGGTGGAGGCTACCACACCCGTGGGCCCATAACCCTTTGTCAGGAGGGAATCTATATGGTGCGGTCGCAACGTTTTTCTGATCGCCTCTAGTGGTTCACGTCTACTGTTTTGGGCAAATCTGAGACTGAGCGTGAGCTTTCTGGTCGCCTCACGCTATGTGAGTAGGAATTTAGAGACAGCCAATTTACGAAGGAAATAAAGTCCTTTTGCGTTAGTGTTTTAGCATAGACATGTTTACAACATTTAAAGGGCTACTAATGAGCTCTCCAACGCACTAAACTGTGCGCAATTTGGCCAAGCGTAGCCCAAGTTACGCTTGCCGAAGCGCAAGTCTCACCCACCACAAAAGTCTGACACCGCCACTCGTCGTGGCGCCTTCCTTCACGTGCGAAGCGCCTTTTCCAAGGCACATATCCCATTGTACATGGGGTGGGGGTCCCCTGCACTGTTTCCACGCAGCCTCCCCACTTTTGGGTCGCGTTTGGTGATGGGGTGTGACGAGGTTCGAAACCTGTCTTCGGACCTGCACTCAGAATTTTGACCAAGTCCCCGAGTAACAAAACGTACTACTGAGTTTCGGACGTCGAGCCAGGTTTTTGGCTAAATCCCTCAATAACAACTTGCACTACTAGATCCGGTGGATGATCCGCCGGATCAGGTGGATCATCCACCGGACGCCTCGGCAGGTCCATCGGAGCAATTTCTTCAGATGGTGATTTTGTTACTCGGTCCGGTCGATTATCGACTGGATTTTGAGTCGTAGCCAGCTCCCAGAGCCGCAGCGCATACCCCAACTTTGGAAGGCCATATCTCCCTCGATACTTGTCCGATTTGTGCGAAACAACTTCCACCGGATATAGCAATTTTTCCACTTAACGGGACAATCCTCCATTTGAGGATCAGAGTAATCCTTGAGTGTCCAGATCCGCCGGAGCGGCGTTAACACTTTCTGGCGGCTCGTCGGTACCTCCCGGCGCCGCACTTGGGCATGCAGAGGGGCAATGTTTTTTCAACAGAAAAGACTACAAACCCCCTAAGAGCATCCTCAAATCATACGCATCCCCTTGTGTGGGATCTTCCATTGTCGCTCAGCCGCCTACTTCGGTGTCCCGCATAACCACCATCCCGCGGGCCACCAGTTGTGTTGACTCTTCACGCGTGACACGACGGAGTGCCAGCGGTCCATTCACACTTTGTGCCGTGACATGGGAGGGATAGCCCCTTTCATTCTCTTCCTCCATAGAGGAGAGCTCCTATTAATACTGTCGATAGGCGCGGAAGGCCACGGCCCTTTTATCTACCGCCTCGGCAGTGCGGCATCCTATATCTGAGGCTCCCTTTTGCTAGCTCTCCACGGGTTGGGGCTCATTGTCTTGACCCACCCTGTGTAGCCAAGACTGCTAGAACTGCTCTAGGGCTACTCCAGTAGGGCGATAAGACCATTGAATCACCCCAAGCATGGTACGGACTCCCTGTTGGTGCGGGATATTGCATCAACTACAGATGGCGTAGGAGGCCACCGAAGACTCCTGCACACCATGGCCCCTCCCGGGTGCGACGTGTTCTTGCAGAGATTCAGGACTCGGCCATGATGGTTCAGTCACGTGCTCCATTGGTAGTGGCCTTCCCATGTAATCTGGGAGTCTCATGAGCACGCACGAACTCTCTCTCTCTCTCTCTCTCTCTCTCTCTCTCTCTTTCTCTTTCTCTCTCTCTGTCTCTCTCTCTCTCTCTCTCTCTCTCTCTCTCTCTCTCTCTCTCTCTCTCCCCCACACACACACATACACACACACACATACACACACGTCAGTTCATATCTAGGTTCTCTAAGCTAGATTGTCATGATGAGACGTGGGTCATGCTCAACGACCTGGGGATGACTAAGGGGCAGCAATCTCACATTCGTGTGGACAGGACACTTCAACTCAACCTTTGCTCTCGGACAGATGAACATCTCTGAACCAGGATTCTGTCGTCTGCAGGTTCCTGATACTCCGGCCCCCCTTTCTTTGCTCAACCCGTGTTGCTCCCTATGTACTTCCCTAGTGGTGTTAGCAGGTGCCATTGTGGCGCGCACGTCAAACTGTTGCGAGATGGGTGCTCGGATGGCAGCACCTCCTTGCGAGGCTCGAGAGGCTCTACTGCCATGAAGCGAGCCTTGGTGCTGCTTCTCACCCCTTCGGCCCCATCCTTCATAAAAATCTAGGGCAACAATATCCATCCACACATCCCACCCACGCTCCGCCGCTTACTGGACCTGACCGGTACCATCTCAAGTTATTCAACCCTGCATGCCCAAGGGCGGCGCCGGAAGGCGCCGACGAGCCGCCAGAGAGAGGAAAACTCCTTCCAGCTAGATCTAGCGGCTTGTAGATTGATAAGATCATGAAATAAATGATAGTCTCTGAAAGTTGACAAGTTGTTGAATCCGATGCAAGTTGTTTCATTGGAATCAGACAAGTAATAAGGGAGATATGGACTTCCAAAGTTGGGGTGTGTGCGGTGGCTCTGGAAGTCGGCTGCGGTTCGACTGTTGGGGAATAATCGACTGGACCGACTAACAAATATCCATCTGGGGATTTTCCTCTGGAAGGGCTGTCGAGGCGTCCGGTGAATGATCCGCAGAAATTCAGTAGTGTAGCTTGTTGCTAAGGGACATCCGAAATTCTGGCTCGACATCCAAAACTCGGTAGTACGTTTTGTTACTCGGGGAGGGTCGAAATTCCGACTGCAGGTCCGCGTACAGGTGTCGAACCACATCAATCCCCATCACCAAACTTGATGGTTAACTCGTGGAAACAGACCCCAAAGGTGCGAGGAGGACCGTCACTATGTGGAGGGACATCTGCGCCTCTAGAATGGTGTTTTGATGGGTCCTTGATGTGTGAGGGCACCTTCGTGGGCGTCATGGTGTGCGCCGCCGACTGAGTGGCTGGATTAGGGTGTTGCACTTCGGCTGACGTAGCGAGAGCTAAAGTGATCCAAATCGTGCACGGTTTGATGCATTGAAGATTTCATGACTATCCCTACAAATATGCAGATCATGTTCATAGCCTAAAACTAATGAAGAATTGGTTTATTCTCTTTATAAAACTGATTGCCTAACATTTCCCTTCCATTCCCAGAAACATAGCGTGAGGCGACCAGAAAGCTCATGTTTACACTCAAAACCTGCACAAAAGTAGCCGTGAACCACAAGTACAGACCTCTCAGGGCGCATTAGAACTGCCACCCCACCCGGGGGGCCAGTTTCGGACAGGGGTTATGGGCCCACAGCCCTGACCGGTCTACAAATTGCTCATGGCATTTGTGGCGGATGGGGTTGTCGTCAGAGACGACATCGCTGTCAAACTCTGAGGTCCCAGAGTAGAAGAATGCACAAATGGCGTAGAAGGAGACGCAGCCCATCCAAAAGTATGCAGGTGGCCCTAGCTACGGGCTATGGAGGTGGCACTTCGAGTTGCACCTTGCGCATAAGAGACTACTGGAGGTCATGAAGGGATCGGAAGTCCTCCACAAAGCAACAGCAATGGAAGCGTAGAAGGAGGCATTCACAAAGAAGAACACAGAGGCACTCATACTACTGGTGTCCGGTACAGCTGAGTTATAGTGGGGCTACTTCCAAGGCTGCAAGCTGGCATCCGAGCCTCGACAAAAAAGCTACGCCATCCATCAATCCAAATTGTTGGCGAATAAAATCTCCACAATGAAGCAACTCCTGACTGTGAGAATCGAGTAGGGACATGATCTTATCTCCACCATTCAACAGATTGAGTCGCTTGCCTCACAATGCAAGGACATGGGGTGAAAGATCGACACGTAGCCACATGCCATAGCCCCCCTCATGGCCCTTCCTGACAGTTGTAGCCCTCTCTTCACCAACTTAGGAGGATGGACAGAGGACACGCTCACCTATGGCACTGACATAGAGTACATCCGCAATGAGGCATAGCGATGGAGCTGTCTGGAGTCCTCGTTTTCCTCGTTGGCCTTCGTCACCAAAATGTGTGGTGGCAAAAGTGGGGACAAAGGAGGAGCCGGATATGGTAGTGGCAAAAAGGACACCAAGAAGAGTGCGTGCCGTAACAGTGGCAAGGAGGGCTATTGGGTCCGTTGTTACATCAAGGAGGCAAAGGCCGGTGGCAAAGATGCGAAGGGCAAGAAGGCACTCCTCAATGAAAGTCAAACCCACTACCTCAAGAAGGCCAACCGGCTATGCCTTGACTCTAGAGCAGCGGAGCATATCCAAGTCAAGAAGGTCATGTTCATCAACTACACTAAGTCCAGCAAGTCCATGGAAGTCACAATAACAAGGTCGAGCCAGTGGCTGGCCATGTATGTGGAGGTGGTGGTTGGTGGGAAATGGGTACAACACGGCATCAAGGACGTACAACATGTACCTGGCTTGGCTGGAATTCTAATTTTCAGCCTCTTGACAGACATGGGGTATATGGTGCTATTCATGAGAAAAGGGGCAGTCATGCGGACGGGCGGTGGTGGCGAGCCCGTGCTCGAGTCTAAGCGCGAGGAAGGCCTCTACATTGCGTAGACCAAGGTGATCCCCGTGGCGACATATTCAGCAGACTTGTAGAAACGCACTGTCAACCTGGCCAGAGGAGGGGGAGCTGATCTGGAGCTCTGGCACCGATGACTGGGGCATTTCTCACCCGCAACTGTAAAGGAGATTGCAAAGCACGAGCTGGTATACGGCCTTGTCATTGATGTTGCAAAAGAGGCAACGGATGCAGCAAAGCAAAAAACGTGTGAGCCTTGCATTTTGGGCAAGGCACGGCGCAAGCCGTTAAACGAGAACGTGAATCACGCCACGGACCTGCTGGAGGCCATGCACCGCAACATGTGTGGATCATTCAAGAAAGCATAAAAAGGTGGCATGCGTTACTTTGTCACCTTCATTGATGACTACAGAAGAAAATTCTACGTGTACTTTATGAAGCAGAAAGGCTTATGAAGCGGTAACGCTTGGCAGGAGGTCCTAGACCCACGAAAGGAGTATGTGGCCGTGGTGGTGATGAACACTCACCAGAAGGTCAGAGTAACATGTAGCGACAATAGCAAGGAGTCCATGGGATGTAGCAAGTGGATGAAACGGCAGGGCACAAAATGGGAACAAACTACGCCCTTTTTGCCTCAATCAAGTGGCGTGGCAGAGTGGGCAAACTAGACGCTACTGAACATAGTACAGACCATGTTGGTGGATATGTGATTTCCTTGAAGGAAACAATTTGCGTGCAGTGAGCGGCACCATCAACCTCGCCCCTACAACGGTGTTGAAGGAGAAGAGCAGCTGGAAGATACCGCACAAGATTTGTGTTAAAAGTGCCCCTGCCATGGATGTCGTTTGCCATTTTCCTGTTTCGAACACTAGAGAGTGGTTGGATGTTTGATCTGATTGCAAATTTGGACTCCTTGGATTTTTCCATGCAGTTTCGCGATTTCAGTTGTTCGATTTGGTTGAGAGTTCAGGAAGCTAGCCCCATCCGAAGTTCTGGTGATCGACAGGTGGAACCTGGGTCTTCGTCATTGATGACGGGATTGTTCCACCGCGGTGGTCGGAGTTCATCTACAACGAGCTCTGAATGCACCAGGGGCATGCATGAAGTGACCAGAGGGACATCCTTGACCAGGGTGAACTTCTCCTTGACTTCTGGGCAAAGAAAGGCGCTCTGACGGGTCATCCTCGAAGCGCCTCCTGTTGCCTACCGTGAAAGGCACAGTAGGCGGCTGTACCAAGTGTTGCTTCGATGGCCATAGCAGGGGCTCTACTGCTCCATTTTGAGCATGTTTAGATGTGTTGGAAAGCTTAGATCACAAGCTATACAGATTTGGTGTAATCTCACCAAAAGACCTAACCGTTAATGGTCCTCAACCTTTCTTCGTTTCAGCAATCTGTATTCTACCCAAATTCTTCTCCTTTAGTGTTGTGGCGACCCAAAGGACACACCCCCTTGGAAGTCTCTTTGCACTAAGAAGCCGTGCACACTTAGGTGGTTCAGGGCACGCCAGGACAGCATTCTTGACAAAGGGTTACGGGCCCACAGACTCGGTGGCAGTTTAGCGTCCACGAGCATCGTCCGCGCCATTGTGAGCAGCGTCTGGTTTGCACTCTCCGCCACGCCATTTGACTGAGGCGTGTACGGAGTGGTTGGCTGCCACTCAATCCCCTGCTCCTTCAGCCACCCTCTGCAGCCCACATACTCACCGCCATTGTTGCTGCGTAGTGCTCTGACCTTGCGGCCAGTTTGCCTCTCCACCACTGCGACATACTTCTTGAGCCGGTCCAGCACATCGCTCTTCTGCTTCAAGAAGTAGACATAGAGTTTTCTGTTGCAATCGTCGATGAAGGTGACGAAGTATCGTGCGTCCCCAATGGACGGCGTCTTGATTGGCCCGCACATATCACTATGCATAACCTCAAGCAGGTTCTGGGCCTGACGTTTTCCGTCTTCGAACTCCTTGCGTTTCGCCTTGCCCGCAATGCAAGACTCACACCTGTGCTCTGCGGAATCTAATACGTCATCTGATGCACTGGTGATGTTGAGGCCGTGAACCATCTTGCGCTTTGCCATCTCTTGTATGACTGCGGGCGACGAGTGCCCCAGCCGCCGATGCCACAGCTGTAGGTTTGCTCCCCCGCCTTTTCTGAGGTTGACGATGCGTGCTGGCGGGTCTGCTGCATTTGCTCCCAAGGGGATGACCTTCGTCTCATCGATGTAGAGTCCTCCCTCGCGCTTTGCCTGAAGCACAACCTCACTGTCGCCGTCCATCCGCACGACTGCACCTTTCCTGCGCAAGAGTACTTCATACCCCTTATCTCTCATGTAGATTATACTCAAAATGTCAGCCAGGCCGGGGACATGTTGCACGTTTTGGATACCACACTGCGCCTTTTTACCACCAACCACCACCTCTACGTCCACATCACCTTGGCTGGCCGCACGTTTGACCTTGTCGTTGGCGGTCACCATGGACTTGGCAGACTTGGTGTAGTTGATGAACCCCACCTTTTGGACTTGGGTATGCTCCGCCGCACCTAAGTCAAGGCACCGCCGGTTGGCACCTTTAAGTCGTGGTTCTTCGTGCTGTTGAGGAGCGCCTTCTTGCCTTTGGTGCCTTTGCCTCCGGCTTGCGCCTCCTCTGGACACTCCTTGGCCCAATGGCCTTCCTTGCCACAGTTATGGCTTGCTCCCTTCTTGTCGCTGCCCTTACCGCTGCCTTGCTTGCCGCTGCTGCTTCCACCCTGTGTTCTTGGTGACCAGGGCAGTTGAGGATGACGAGGTCTTGCCACTGCTCCGGCGGTGAACCTCGTTGCGAAAGTACTCGACGACTGCACCGTAGGTAAGTTCATCCTCCTCCCAACCTCCCAACACAGTGATGAGAGAACCCCAACTGTCGGGTAGAGCCATGAGGAGCGCCATTGCCTGCATCTTCATGTCAATCTTCCACCCCACATTATTGCATTGAGAGGTAAGAGACTTGATCTGTTGCATGGCAGAAATGACGTCCTCACCCTCCTCCATTTTCACCGTCAAGAGTCGCTTCATTGCGAAGATCTTGTTGGCTAGGGATGTTCATTGGTGAATGGAGCAAAGCTCCTTCAATGCGTGAGTTGCAAGGTTGCAACCCTAGATATAACACCACCAAGATTCGTGCAGTGCAGATAATACGAGCATCAGTACCTCCATGTTCTTCGCAAAGGCCGTCTTCTCCTCGTCCGTTGCGCTTGCATCTTGAACCTCCGTACCCTTCATGAGCTCGAGAATTCCCTTGTGCGCAAGGTAGATCTCAAAATGCCACCGCCACAGCCCAAAACCTGGGTCGCCCATGTACTTTTGGATGGGCGAGGACTCTGTCTTCTGTGTCATGTTGAACTTATGCAATGGATTTTCTCAAAGTGCAACGGTGAAGTCACCCGGAGGGACAAACCCGTGCATTACGGAAGCCAGGAACGTCTTAGTAGGCAGATCAGAGTTGTGGGCCCATAACCCTTTGTTCCGAATACGGCAAAGCGGTATAATGCAAGTATGGGCCGCTGGGTTGACATGGCGTGATGCATGATAGCAGCTGCAATGGAGCCGACAACCGTACAAGAGGCGCTTGCACGGCTTGAAGGGCAGCAGTGGGATGAAGCAATAAAATCTGAACTTGCGTCCCTTGTTGGGAACGGCACTTGGGAGATGGTGGATCAGCCTGATGGGGCAAAGGTGATCACCGCCAAGTGGGTGTTCAAGGTGAAGCTCACCAGGGACAGCAAGGTGGAGAAGTATAAGGCAAAGGGGTACGCTCAGCGGAAAGGTTAACACTATGATGAGACATTCGCGCCCGTCGCCAAGTTCACAAGCATCCAGACAATCCTCGCGGTGGCAGCCACGAAGGACATGGAGATCCACTCAATGGATGTCAAGACAGCATTCCTGAACGGCATCATTGACAAGGAGATCTACCTTCAGGTACCGGAGGGGGTGGATGCACCGGAGAGTAAAGTGTGCAAGCTTTGGAAGGCCTTCTATGGACTAAAATAGGCACCCAGGTGCTGGAACCAACACATGGACGGCTACATGGCGGAGCTCGGCTTCAAGCGCTGTGAGTCAGACCACAGCGTGTACGTGCAGCGCAACAAGGGACTCCATCAGATTGTTGCACTCTACGTGGACGACCTGATCTTGTGTTCATCAGATCTGGCCGCTTTGCTACAGCTCAAGGAGCAGCTGAGTAGCAGATTTAAGATGAAAGACATGGGGGAGCTGGAGTACTACCTCGGGGTGAGCATCACGTGGAACCAGAGGACGCGCACGCTTGAGCTGGGGCAGGCCAAGTACGTGGCCGAGGTCCTGAAAGGATACGGCATGGAGGACTGCAAACCAATGGCCAGTCCAGTCTGCACAAGATGTGAGCTGAGTGCGGCGATGGCGCCGCAAACTAAAGGGGAGAAGGAGGACATGGTGGAGGTGCCCTACCAATCTGTGGTAGGCAGCTTGATGTATGCCATGGTGGCAACTTGGCCGGACTTGGCCTACGCAGTGGGCCAGGTGAGCAGGTATGTGGCCAACCCTGGGCCACTACACTGGCAGGCGGCAAAGCGCATCCTCCGGTACTTGCAGGCAATGCAGCACACACGCCTGAAGTACGATGGAAAGGGGAGGTCAGACCCCTTGCGACTGGTCTCCTATACAGACGCGGACTACGCCGACAATGTGGACAAGAGGAATTCCACTTCTGGCCATGTATTCTTCCTCGCAGGTGCAGCGGTCTCGTGCTGCAGCAGGAAGTAGGATTGCATCGCCACCTCCACAATGGAGGCCGAGTACATCGCACTGGCCAAGGCGGTCAAGGAGATAGTGTGGCTCCCCAGATTGCTGGAGGAGTTGGGCGTGCCACGGCAGGTGCCCATGGTGGTCAGGAGGATAACACTAGCTCTATCGTGCTGACCAAAAATCCGGCGTAGCACAGGAGGACAAAGCACATCGACGAGCGCTACCACTACGCACGTGCCATGGTGGAGAAGGGACAGGTTGTGCTACAGCATTGCAGCACAAAGTACATGCTCGCGGATTGCTTGACCAAGGCACAGCCCCAGGATTGGCACGTCATCAGCCTTGTAGAGCTTGGGTTGACAAGCTGTGAAGGGCCACAAGGCGCAGGGGCGGACGAGTGAGAAAGAGCATGAGGCATCCGGCATGGAAGGTGCACGGGGAGATTGTTAAAAGTGCCCCTGCCATGGATGCCGTTTTGCCGTGTTCCTGGTTCGACCACTAGAGTGTGGTTGGATGTTTTATCAGATTGAAGATTTGGATTCCTTGAATTTTGCCATGCAGTTTTGAGCTTTCAGTTGCTCAATTTGGTTGACAATTCATAAAGTTAGCCCCATCCGAAGTTCGGGTGGTCGGTAGGTGGAATCTGGGTTGTCATCATTGGTGATGGGATTATTCCACCGCGGTGGTCCGAGTTTGTCTCTAGCGGGCTCTAAATGCACCAGGGGCATGAATGAAGCAACCAGAGGGACCTCCTTGACTAAGGTGAACTTCTCCTTGACTTGTGGGTGAGGAAAGACGCTCCGACGGGTCATAATCGAAGCGCCTCCCGTTTCCTAGCGTGCAAAGCACGGTGGACGGCTCCACCAAGGGTTTCTTCGACGGCCATAGCAAGGGCTCTACTGCTCCGTTTTGGGCATGCTTGGATGCGTTACAAAGCTTAGATCACAGGATATAAGAATATGATATGATCTCACAATAAAAAAAACCATTAACGGTCCTCAGCCTTTCTTCGTTTCTGCAATCTGCATTCTGCCAGAATTCTGCTCCTTTAGTGTTGTGGTGATCCAAAGAACACACCCCCTTGGAAGTCTCTTTGCACTGAGAAGTCGTGCACACTTAGGTGGTTCAACGCATGCCAGGAAAGAATTCCTGACAGTTTGGGAGCGGGCGGAAGCCATGTGTGGCACATCTGAAATCATTAGGGTGGTAGGCACACACAATGTTGTAGGTTGCGCAACGACACGACAGCAAGCTGAATCCACGGGCAAAGTCGTATCTCTTTCTTCACTATGAGAACGTGCACAAGACTTACAGCTCTACGACATGCACAAGGAGGAGGTAATCTGTGTTAGAAGCTAGGGTGCAGTTCCAACGTGACCTGACTGGTCTTTTGTGTTCACGGCTACTTTTGTGCGAGTTCTGCGTCTAAGCGTGGGCTTTCTGGTCGTCTCGTGTAACAACCCTGGGAGTGGAAAACAAATCTGCGACAGTCACTTTTGCAAAGGAAAAAACATGATTTTTTAATGATTTTCTAATATGAACATGATCTAAACAATTGTAGGACTAGTCATTAGCTCTCCAATGCACCCAACCGTGCGCGATTAGAATCGCCGTAGCTCCCACTACGTCAGTCAAAGTGCAGCATCCCAAACTAGCCGCTCAATCAGCGGTGCGCACCACGTCGCCCGCCGAGGCGCCCTCACACATCAAGCATCCATCAAAATGCCATTCTAGAGGTGCAGATGTCCCTACCCGTACTGGTGGTGTCCGTCGTGCCTTGAGGGTCTGTTTTAATGAGTTAATCAACGTGTTTGATTATGGGGATTGATGTGGTTCAAAACCTGTTCACAGACCTGCAGTCGTAATTTTGACCAAGTCCCCAACTAACAAACTGTACTTTTGAGTTTCAAACTTGAGCTAGGATTTTGGCTGAGTCATTCAATAACAAAAGTGCACAACTAAAATCCGGCGGATCATCAACCAGACGCCTCGGCAGTCCTTTTGGAGCAAAATCCTCAAATAGAATTTTGTTACTCGTTTCGGTCAATAACTCACCAGTAGTAGAACCACGGCCAACTCCAAGAGTCGTCGCACACACCCCAACTCTGGAAGCTCATATCTCCCTCCATTCTTGTCTGATGTCAGCGAAACAACCTCCACTCGATTCAGCAACTTGTCAACCAAGGAAATCCTCCATTTTAGGATCCAAGTAATCCTTGAGTCTCCAGATCCAATGACAAGGAATGTCCTCTCTCTGGCGGCTCATCGGCGTCTCCCAGCACCGCGCTTGGGCGTGCAGAGGGTCAAATATTCAACAATCCGCAGCCAAGACGTCCAGTTTGACAAGCACCAGAGCTACATCAACAAAAACGATATGGGCATGGTGGACTCTCCAAAGACGGGGGAGTGGTTCCAACTCCTTGACTACAAGAAGGAGCTCACAGACGCCAAAGTTGAGGATGCGGCATCACAGCATGACGATGCACCAATCTTGGCAGCCGGCATGGAGGACTTTGATGACCATCAAGCTGATGAGGAGATCCACCGAAAGGATCCAGAAAATGAGGTACCCAGGGTGCCAAGGCGCGCACTCATAGCGTAGTACGCACTGGGCGTCGGTGGAAAATCCAATGGACGCACCGGCCGTTTGGGCAATCTTTTTCCTGAGCGAAAGAGATCCTCGGGGACCCATCGTCTGATGATTCACTGAAGTGTACAGAGTCAGAGGGATTGCAGCAAAGCAATGATGCACGTCCAAAACTGCCGTGCCACAGTGAGAGGCAGTGAAAAGCAGGGAAGCGCTTCGACGCAAGCACCGGTCGATGAATTGGCATGACGCAGTACATGCTGGATGCATCAACGGAGCTGACTACCGTGCAAGAGGTACTTGCGCGCCCCAAAGGGGATCAATGGGATGCAACCATCAAATTAGAGCTGGTGTTCAGTACTTAAAATGACACGTGGGAGTTGGTTGACAGGCCGAAAGATGCCAAGGTCATCGGCTCAAAGTGGGTCTTTAAGATCAAGTTCACAAAGGAAGGTGCGGCTGACAAATACAAGGTGCAACTGGTGCTGAAGGGATGCACACACTGAGAGGGTGACCACTACGATGAGACGATCACTCCCATCACCAAGTTCACAAGCATCTAGGTGATCCTTGCGGTGGCCGCAAAGGACATGGAGCTCCACCAAATAGATGTAAAAAGAGCCTTCCTTAATGGAATTGTCGACAAAGAGATCTGCATGGAGGGTCCAAAGGGGGTAGAGGCGCTAGAGGCCAGGGTGTGCAAGCAATAGAAGTCCTTGTACAAGGTAAAGGAATTGTCCAGATGCTCGTCGTAACAGATGGACAGCTTCATGGCAGAACACCGCTTCAAGCGTTGTGAGTCAGATCACGTGTACGTGCGACACGACAAACAGCTCCATGAGAACATCACACTCCATGTGGACGCCCTGATTTTGTCCTCGATGGATCTTTTGAGCCTATAGTGGTTGAAGGAGCACGTGCGCAGCTCATTCCAGATGTCAGACATGGGGGAGCTGGAGTACTACCTCAAGATGAGCATCACGCGAAACCGGAGGACGTCCATGCTTGAGCTGGGGCAGCCCAAATACATGGCCGAGGTTCTGAAGCGGTAAGGCATGGAGGATTACAAACCAGTGGGCAGTCCAGTCTCCACGACCTGTGAATTGAGTGCGGATATGGCGCCGCAGACAAAAGAAGAGCGAGAGGATATGGCAGGGGTACCCTACCAATCGGAGGTGGGCAGTCTCATGTACTCCATGGTGGCAACCCGACTGGACCTGGCCTTCGCAGTGGGCCAAGTGAGCAGGTACGTGGCTGATCCAGGGCCACTACACTGGCAGGCAGTCAAGCGCATCCTACGCTACCTGCAGGCAATGCGGCTTGCGAGCTTGAGGTTTGACGGCAAGGGGCAAACAGACCCCTTGCATCTAGTCTGCTATACTGATGCGGACTATGCTTGCAATGTGGACAAGCGGAAGCCCACATCCGGCTACATGTTCTTCCTTGTTGCTGTAGCAGTCTCATGGTGCAACAGGAATCAGGAATGCGTTGCCACCTCCGTAGTGGAAGCAGAATACATCGCACTGGCCGAGGTAATCAAAGAGGCCGTGTGGCTCTGCAAGTGTTGGGGGAGTTTGGCGTGCCGTAGCAGGAGCCTACGGTGGTGCAAGAAGACAACACCGGCACCATCTCGTTGACTAACAACCCGAAATCACAAGAGGACGAAGCACATCTATGTGCATTATCACTACACATGGGACATGGTTGAAAAGGGGCAGGTGCTGCTGCAGCATTGCAGCACACATAGCATGCTTTTGGATGACGCGCTATGATTGTGGCCGGGCTTGGGATGACCACCTATGATGGGATGGAGGGCGCAATGGAAGATGAGTAAGAGCAAGCATGATCAGCGCACAGGGAAAGTGCAAGGCGGGGAAGGTTGAAGATTTGCCCCTCTACATGTCCAAGTGCAGCGCTGGGAGGCGCTTCCAAGCCGCCTGAGAGAGGGAAAATCCTTGCACCTGGATCTAGAGGATCATGGAATGCTCGGATACAATAATGGAGGATTACTCTTGAAAGTCAAAAAGTTGTTGAATCCGGTAGACGTTGTTTCACCGGAATCGGAAAAGTAACGAGGGAGATATGGACTTATAAAGTTGGGGTGTGCACGGTGGCTTTGGGAGTCGGCCGCGGTTCGACTGTCAGTGAATAATTGACCGGACCGAGAAACAAATTTCTATCTATGGATTTTGCTCCAGAAGGGCTGCCGAGGCGTCCAGTGAATCCACCGAATGTCAGTAGTACTATTTGTTAGCAAGGGACTTGATCAAGATTTTGACTGCAGGTCCGCCAACATGTTACAATCCACATCAATCTCCATCACCGAACTCAATGATTAACTCATCAAAACATACCCCAAAGCCACAAGGGGCACCGCCACTATGTTTAGGGACATTTGCACCTCCGGAATGGCATTTTGATGGGTCCTTGATGTGTGAGGGTGTCTCGGCATGCGACATGGTGCGTGCCGCTGACTGGGCAGCTAGATTGGAGTGTCCTGCTTCGGCTGACGTAGCAAGAACTACGGTGATCTACATCGTGCACAGTTTGGTGCATTGGAGAGCTCATGACTAGCCCTACAAATGTTCACAGCATGTCCATGGCTTAAAACTGATACAAAGTTGTGTTATTCGCTTCACAAAAGTGACTATCTCAAAACTCCCTTCCACTCCCAGAAACAAAGTGTGAAGCGGCCAGAAAGCTCACGCTTAGGCTCAGAACCTGTACAAAAGTAGCCGTGCACCACAAGTACACACCCATCAAGGCACGGCGGAAGTGCCACCTTACCCGGGGGGTGGTTCCTTACACTCTCTTCATCCTTCCAGTTGATTAAAGACATGCAAATAACACCCATGGTGTCAAATTCCACTCTAGGAAACCAACACTATGTGCTCACTCTGGTCCAAGAGTCCCTTCTCAATAACGGTTCAAGTCCCAGACCGCACCACCTTGATGCAAACAGCTTCTCGGCCCTCGGAATGTTGAACTGACAAAGTTGGTTTATCTCCTGAAAACCTCACAAGTTTCACTCGCGTCCGGCAAGCGTAAAGAAGCCATTTCTTTCTATTCTGGTATATATAGGGAGGATGTTCACTCCCTCCAATTTGAACCCTGAAATTTTCTATCCATCTTGCTCGCCTTTGGTTCCACGGCTTCTCTATCGCGTCCTTGCTCTGCTGGCTTCTTGCTCCTTTGTCCTTCACCACTCAATCCCGTCACTCCCATCTGCACCTCTTCGCTCTGTCACTCTTGCTCCTCCTCTCAGCTTTGTGCATTCCATCAACGACTCCTTCTTGCGCCCTGCATTCTCACATTGTATCTCCGTCCCCTTTAGTACTTCATCTACGCTCTTGGAACACCTTCAAACTCGGCTTTTATCTAAGTCCTCACATTGTCTTACATCTCTTTGCTTCTGCCATCTCTTTCTCGTGTCTTTGAAGTATGCCTTGCTTCTACTTGCTTCTGTTGTGACACACTCCATGCTCGCCATTCTTTTGACATGGTATCAGAGCTTTAGGCAACACTTATATGGTGCCCACTGACCAAGTCATCAATTCGTCACCTCTGTTGTCGCTCTCCACCATCATCACTCTCTTGGCCATCATCTTTCACTGTCTCCACCATCCACCTCATCTGCGTAAGCCCTGTACTTGCTCTACTTCATCTGTAGCTGACGTTCGCGGTATCGTTTTACCTGCCTCTCAAGCCTTGGTGGCTCTCATCATCGTGAGTGCACCGTGTGTCCAATCACACACTCGTGGCAATGTCCAACGCTCCTCTACCGCTGACAACGGAAAGCATCTCTCGAGCCACCCTCTGCCGCCACCTTTGACAAAGCCGCGTACCGCCTCGTTCTTGCTACTGTCATTCGGGATGAACCCGCTCTCTAACCCGTCCTATGCAGATTTCACATTTCTACTTCAAACAACACTCGTGACTACGCAACACAGTCACGTCCTTGTCGTCACCTCCACCTCCTATAGTGTCCTCCTCATCCCGGCCTTCTCTAACATTTGCTTCTATCCTACTTCTTTGCCATGTATTCCATGTACATCATCATCACCTTGGCCGCCACTTCCTCCTCCATTTCATATCAATCTCCAGAGTTACTGTCTCGCGCCGCCTCTCCTCCTTGTCCTCAATAGCAGCAGGACATTGCTCAAAGTCTTGACATTGGACACCACCAGCCTTCATGCTTGTCTGTCTCAAGCCAACTGGGGAACAAGCCGTCACTCTCCTGACATCAGCAAGTGTCTCTGATTCTCTCAGACCACCTCCGCCTCAGGAGGGACCGTTTCATAGTCAAGACACCGGACACCTCTGTTCTTCCTACTCGTTGGTCTTGAGCCAACTGGGAGCACAAGCCGTCACTCTCCTGACATTGAAGGAACTCCCTGCCTCCCCAGCGCACTCCCACCTCTCTCTCTCTTATGTCGCTTTTGCTCCTTGAACCTCCTCACCAACTGTTGTTTTCTTCCCTCATCATCTGCTTTTGCTTCCCTTTTCACCACCTCATCCTCATCATCCTTCATAGCTTCATCATCTTCCTCATCATCAGCCGCCTGCCTCTGCCTCCTCATCACCTTCATCCTCATCTTCATCAATTTCATCTACTTCTTTTGCTTCAACATCATCCTTCATCGAGTTCATTTCCCTCATCATCTTCTTCATCATTTTTATCATCAATCATTAAATCGCGACACATGGTTTTGCCCCTAATCCCAATCCATTGCAATCATCCACTATCATCATTAGCTTCTTCTCCGCTACACAATCCGTCTGGTCAAACTGCCAGTCTCGGGGCGACCTGCACCCACGGCGACTTTTCACCAGCGGACTTGGTTTGCCCTGTGTCCAGATTCCATCATCACTCATCCTCCTCCGCCATGATCACAATCATCAACAACATGAGCATCAACAGCCAGCACAAGGAATTGCATGGGCCAGCTGTCAATTTTACAATGGCCTACACCCATACCGGCAGCAGATTTCTCATCGCGCGTCCGCTCTTTCCTTCCCCGTGCTGGTCCTCTATTCCTCTACTTCCATCCGTACACGTGGTGTCACCCCTGCACCCAATTCAGGGGCTATCCTCCATTTAAGGATCCGAGAAATCCTTGTCTCCACATCCAACGTCGAGGAATTTCCTCTCTCTGGCGGCTCATTGGTGCCACCCAGCACCAAACTTGGGCATGCAGAGAGGCAAATCTTCAACATTCTCCCCCTTACACCTGCCATGCCTACTGCTCCTGCTTGCTCTCACTCATCCTCCATTGCGCCCTCCTTCCCATCATAGCTGGTCATCCCAAATCCGGCCACGCTCAATGCGTGCCGATCCATGGGCTGTGCTTTGGTCAAGCAATCCACAAGCATGTTGTGCATGATCCAATGCTCCAGCACCACCTTCCCCTTTCAACCATGTCCCGTGCCGAGTGATAGCGTACATCGATGTGCTTTGTCCTCCTATGCTGCATCAAGTTCTTGGTCAGCAAAATGGAGCCGGTGTTGTCCTCCTACACCAGCGTAGGCTCCTTCTGCGGCACGCCCAGCTCCCCTAGCAACGTGCGGAGCCACACAACCTCCTTAACCGCCTCGGCCAGCGCAATGTACTCTACTTCCACTGTGGAGGTGGCCATGCAATCCTGCTTTCTTCTGCACCACAAGATCGCTGGAAGAACACGTCGCCAGATGTGGAGTTTCACTTGTCCACATTGCCAATGTATTCTGCATCCGTATAACAGACAAGACGTAAGGGGTCTGCTTGCTCCTTGACGTTGAACCTCAGGGACGCATGTTGCGTTGCCTCCACGTAGCGGAGGATGCGCTTGACCGCCTGCCACTGTAGTGGCACCGGATCGACCACGTACCTACTCACTTGGCCCACCATGTAGGCTAGGTCCGGTCGAGTCACCACCATGGCATACATGAGGCTGACCACCGCCGATTGGTAGGGCACCACTGCCATATCCTCCTGCTCTTTTTTTACTTGCAGCACCATTGCCGCACTCACTTCACAGGTCTTGGAGACCAAACTGCCAATTGGTTTGCATTCTACCATGCCGTATTGCTTAAGCACCTTGGCCACGTATTTGGCCTACCCCAGCTCAAGCGTGTGCGCCCTTTGGTTCCGTGTAATGCTCATCCTGAGGTAGTACTCCAACTCCTCCATGTCCAACATCTCGAATCTGCTGCTCAGTTGCTTTTTGAGCCAATGTAGGCTTGGCATATCTGTCAAGCACAAAATAGGGTTGTCCACATAGAGTGCAACAATGTGATGGAGCTGCTTGTTGTGCCACACGTACATGCTGTGATTCACTTCACAGCGCTTGAAGCCGAGTTGTGCAATGAAGCTGAACATCTATTGGTGCCAGCATCTAGGCGATTGTCTTAATCTGTACAAGGACTTCCACAGTTTGCACACCTTGCCCACCGGCACCTCCACCCCTCCTGGAACCTTCATGTAGATCACTATGTCTATGATGCCATTTAGGAGGGGCGTCTTTACATCCATTTGGTGGAGCTCCATGTTCTTTGCTGACGCTACCGCAAGGATCGCCCGGTTGCTTGTGAACTTGGCAACAGGAGCAAACGTCTCATTGTAGGGCTTGTCCTTATGTTGTGTGTATTACTTTGGCACCAGACATGCCTTGAATTTGTCAACCACACCTTCCTTTGTGAACTCGGTCTTAAAGACCCACTATGAGCTGATGACCTTGGCATGTTTTGGCCTGTCAACCAGCTCCCAAGTGTCATTTTCCGTGATGGACGCCAGCTCTCATTTGATGGTTGTGTCCCATTGATCCCCTTCAAGCTGTACAAGAGCTTCTTACAAGGTAGTGGGCTACGTTGATATGGCCAACATGCACCGCGTCATGCTGATCCATCAACCGGTGCTTACGTCAAAGCGCTTCCACGCTTTTCGCTGCCTCCCGCTGCGACACGGCACTTTTGGTGGCGCATTGTCACTCTATTGCAATCCCTCTGACTCAGTACGCTCCAATGAATCATTGAACGGACGGCTCCACAAGGATCTCTCTCGCTCCGTCAAAACATCGCCCAAATGACCAACGCATCCTCTACATTTTCCACCAACGTCCGATGCACATCCTACTGAGAGTGTGCGCCTTGGCATCCTCACTGCCTCATCCGTCAGATCCTTCCGATGGATCTCCTCATCAGCTTAATCGTCATGGAGTTCTCCGCGTCGGCTACCACCACTGGTCCACCGTCGCGCTGTAATGCCGCATTCTCAACTTTGGGACTGGAACCTCTTCCCTATCTTTGGAGAGTCTACCACGCCCACGTCATTGTTGCTGATGTAGCTCTACTGTTCTTCAAATTCAACATCTTGGCTGTGGATTACCTCCTCCTTGTGCATGTTGTACAGCTAGTATACCTTATGCACGATCTCTTAGCCAAAGAAGAGATACCACTTTGCCCGTGGCTCCAGCTTGCTATCACATCTCTGTGCAGATTGCAACATCGCATGCACCTTGCACCAGAACAGTTTCACGTGTGCCCCACTTGGCTTGAGCCCGCTCCAAACCTCCTGCGGCATCTTCTAGCCACTTTTCCCCTTCAGCACTGCTGTAGGAGTGAGATTGATGGTGTAGCTTGCCGTACGCACAGCTTTTGCCCAGAAGCTTCGTGGCCATTCCGCATCCACTAACATGGTCCGTACCATGTTCATCACCATCTGGTTCGCCCGCTCCGCCACACCATTTGACTGAAGAAAATCCGGTACAATTTGCTCCCATTTTATCCCCTTTTGCTTCGTCCACCCACTACAGCCCACATACTATCTACCGTTTTTGCTACGTAACGCTCTGGCCATGTTTTCCCTCAATGCTCGATGGAGGCACCCTCCATCGACATCGGCCCATCGACTCCCATCGATGGGACATCGATGCCGATGGCGCAAGCGTGGTCACCTTGGTCCTGGCGAGTCACAGCGTGGAACCTCACGCACCAGAGGACCGCAAATCTCACGGAAATGCCACCGGAGGTCGTGATCGACTTCCGGCACACAGATTTTTTAAGGGGTCTTTTTGCCATCAGCCATGCATGTGCCATGTGTGCAAGACATGTGGCATGAATCAGCTTCATTCAACCAATGGGAGTATCCTTCCAGCTGTATATCCTCTGTTTTGCAACATGCTCAGCATTACAGGTATGCAACATTACAACAGCAGCCGAGAAACATTCCAGCATGTCCAATGCTCAACTGATTCATGGATTTCATCCTCGAACTACACATGCATGACCTCGTAACACATCGTCAAACCATATCTTTCATCCATGTTACATGAAGGTTAGACCATCAGATTAGTGTTCGGATTGGCAATTTCTGGCCGTTGATCCAAGGGCCGGGTTGACCGTCCGTTCCGCTTGCTCCACAATCCGCGTTACAGTCAGACTTTCCAGGCAAGATTCACACGCCGCTGCCCTGTTCAGTGCCGGTCTCAACAGTTCGCCATCTCTGGCTTACTGTTGAGACTGGCCACCATGGCTTCACAGGCTGGTAACTTGCAGGCGGGGAGCTCCACCAACCAAGCCTGTACAGCAGGATCAGGGTCTTTCCTACCTGTTTCAGCTCTCTCCAGCCAGTTTGATGCTGCCCGGTGGAATCCACCAAAGAAAAAGCCGCTCAGTGGTGACTTCCTCACCAAAGAGCTCTCAAAGCACTGCCAGTCGTGCCCCACAGATGCAAAGAATCCAGGATTTGTGTGCGGATCATGTGCTACGAGGACCGGTGGGACGAGTGACCGCATCCGCGGTCACTTTGCCTGCAACAACCCTAACGTTGCCAAGTGCCCTCATCCCTCACCACTCTATTGCAAATTTCTTGGCTTGGAGCAGTACCCCCCTCCTCCTGCTGGATGGCAGCTGCACATTGTCAGCCTCTACAAAGGAGAGGGACAGGAATGGGGCACGAAGGACAAGCCAGTTCAGTGGCTGAATATTTGGGAGAAGAAGCAGCAAGAGGCCAAGGGTGCACTTGCTCGCGTGACCCTGGTGCTGGATAGCAAAGAGGAGGAAGCCGGGGAGAAGCAACAGTGGCAGCCAGCTTCAACCAAACTGGAGGGCGAGGTTCCCTTCTTCGACATCAACTGAGCAGCCTCCTTCCGACAATCTACAATGGTAGAGCACGCACACCGGTCGAACAATGAGCGTTGCCAGCTGGACATTGTGAAGTTGATGGCTATCTCTGCCCTGCCCATATCTTTCTTTCAGGAGGCGGTGTTGCTTGAGGTTGTGAAGAGTGCCAAACAAAAAACAGCTGCTTTCAGGCTTCCAGCCCGGTCCACTGTGGTGGTGGATCTTCTCCCAAAACTTGACAAGGAACTGGAGGAGTTAGATGCTCCTCTGAAGCAAGGATAGAGCACGTATGGCTGCAGTTTAGCTATTGATGAGTGGTCTGACCGACAGGTCAGGCCAAGCTACAGAGGTGTGGTGGTGAACGCCTTGGGGTCTGTGCATGTTTTCTCCCGTGATGCCAGTGGATTGACCAGGGATGCAGACCACATTGCATCAATGATTGACGCAGCTATTGACATTGTGGGGGGGAATGAGGTGGTCTTTGTCATATACGACAATGCATCAATGGACAAAAAAGCATTTTCAGATCTGAGGTTGATGTACCCGCGACTGTTTTTCCAAGGGTGTTGTGCTCACAACATCAATCTCGTCATGAAGGACGTGGGGAAATCTGCATGGGGAGCAGGTGTGATTGGACAGTGTGAAGAGGTTGTGGCTTTTTTTAGGAACAACGCCATGCCGCGCACTTGGCTAAACGAGAAGACTGGCGGCAAAGTGCTGAAGAATCGTTGTGACACACACTTTGCCTCTGACATCTCCATGGTGGAGAGACTGCTAGAGCTACGGAATGAACTAGAGACGTTTGTTGGACTGTACATGTGGAAGCAGATTGGCTCACACAGAGATGCTAGCTTTTGGTCGAGGAAGCGGGAGGTAAGGAGGATCATCACACGTAAGGTCTTCTGGCTGCAGGTGCGTGAGTTGAAAGAGTTGCTACAGCCACTGACAGTCGTTTTGAGGGTGGCGGACAAGCCGGGTACTGGTGCCATTGAGATTTATGAGGGGCTCCTGGATTGCACAGAGCAGCTAAATTCGCTATCCATAAAAAAGGGAAGGAAGCCACGGCGGGTCATAGAGAATCACGTGAGTTTTGTGCTTGGCAGGCTCGAGGCGCGTTTGTCCAAGGACATGTCATGTCCTTTGTACGTTGCTGCTTGCCGCCTCCACCCTGAGCATTTTCGCAATGACCATGTCAAAAGACAGCAACACCTTGCAGCCTTGGCAGGCTGTGGTGGAGGCGTTGGTTCCTGATGACAAGCAGGATGATGTGATGAAGGACATTGGGGCTTTCCGAAGAGCCCAAACCATGGTGGTGAGTAATCCGATGGCTACTCCCCAGAGGAACGCAAAGGCCATTCCTGTAGTGGCCAAGGTGCAATGTGGAACCATGACTCCTGTGGAGTGGCACTTGAACTACATGTGTCACTTACCTGTTCTGCGGGATCTAGCGCTGAAGGTGCTTTCCCAGCCATGCTCATCCTCTAAGTGTGAACGTGTTTATTCCATGTACAAGCTAATTCATACTACCAGGCGCAACAGGTTGAAGGTGGAGACTTTGGAGCTACTGGTATGGTGCAACGTGCGACTGCGCAAGCACTATGAGCGTAGTGGTTGAAAGGCAGCTGGGGGGCTTGCAGCAGCAGCAGCCGCAACAGAAGGAGAGGCAAACGTAGAAGCAGAGACAAGTGAAGATGACGGGGATACTTTTGAAGAAGATGGGGTGCTAAGTGACTCTGAGGAGGAGATGGAAAGTGACGATGAGGAGGGAGAAGATGAAGATGAGATGGAAGTAGTAGACGAAGATCTGGTGGAAGTCATGGCCTCCGTCCGTGTCATGACGGACACGCCAGGACTCCCACATGCTTGTCCTATTTGTGTGCGTGAGCAGAAGGCACCAGCAGGAAGCACGGGACCAAGGGGACAGGGGAAGGGGAACGAGGACGGGCCCGGTGAGGAAGGAGACAAGGGCGGGGAAGAAGAGAATGGGGAGGGAGCCGACAAGGACCAGGGCGAGGGGGCAGACGGTGGGCTGGGTGAGGATGGAGAGGAGCAAGGGGAGGGAGATGTGATGGCAGATGCTACTGCCAGTGTTGCTAGAGAAACACCATGCAGAAATGATGTAATATTGGAGACTACATCANACCAGCAGGAAGCACGGGACCAAGGGGACAGGGGAAGGGGAACGAGGACGGGCCCGGTGAGGAAGGAGACAAGGGCGGGGAAGAAGAGAATGGGGAGGGAGCCGACAAGGACCAGGGCGAGGGGGCAGACGGTGGGCTGGGTGAGGATGGAGAGGAGCAAGGGGAGGGAGATGTGATGGCAGATGCTACTGCCAGTGTTGCTAGAGAAACACCATGCAGAAATGATGTAATATTGGAGACTACATCATCACCACCACACAAGGGGTCATGCACAACGGCATCCAGAGTTGGCCCTAGAAGTGTTGCTGCTCAAAAAGCAGCATTACCAGCTACAGCAGCCAAAGCAGCAGCTCTAAAATGCAACGTAGCAGCAGCAGCAAACAAGGCAAAGCAGCGCAAGCAGGCTGCTAAGAAGTGGTATCTTCAATGCATCTGTTTCTTGACCAAGTTGTTGTGGCATAGAAAACTTGTTCCCTGCTCTTACATGATGTGACTTACATTGAAGCTCTTTCATTCTCTTGCATTCCATGTGTCCAATGATGTGCAAACACCATTAGAGTAATATGCTTGCCATCACATTTCATTGTGAAGAGTGTCTTTTAAGACCCACTATGATAGCATGGTAGGAAAATGCACAGTTGATAAGTGAAGTGCTTGACAATGATGAGCTTCTCATGAAATATTAGTGTAACATAAGTGCTCTGTTTCAGACTTGAGTGAGAACATACTTAGTGAGAACAATCTCTTGTGGTCCACGTGTGTTCTAGTGGTTTTGAGAGGTTTAACAGCCTTGGCACGTCGATGTTCTCCGTGATGACTACATCGATGTGTCGATGTACATCAATGTCCATTGATGTTCGATGGACACAGGTCAACACTGGCTGTGACCTTCCGGTTAGTCTGCCTCTCTACCATGGTGACATACTCCTTCAGCCGGTCTACAATTTTGCCTTTCTGCTTTATGAAGTAAACGTAGAGCTTTCTGTTGTAGTCATCTATGAAGGTGACAAAGTAACGCACATCACTCTTTGATGCCATCTTGAATAGTTTGCACACGTCGCTATGCATGATCTCCAGCAAGTCCGAGGCGCGATTCACGTTCTTGTTGAACGGTTTGCGTCGGGCCTTGCCCAAAATGCAAGGCTTGCACTACTGTGCTTTGCCGCATATGTTGCCTCTTCCGTACCGTCGATGACGAGGCTGCATACCAGCTTGCACTTCGCTATCTCCTTCACAACAGAGGGTGAGGAATGCCCCAGTTGTCGGTGCCAGAGCTCTAGATCAGCTCTCCCTCCTTTGGCCCGGTTGACGGTGCGTTCCTACAAGTCTACTGAATCTGTCGCCGTGAGGATCACCTTGGTCTCCACAATGTAGAGACATCCCTTGCGATTAGCCTCCAGCACGGGTCAGCCACCACCATCCTTCTGCACAACTGCCCCCTTTTTCCTGAAGAGCACCTCGTACCGCTTGTCAGTCAGGTGGCTGACACATAGCCAAGCCAAGTTGGGTACGTGCTACACATCCTTGAGGACGCGCTGCATCTGTTTCCCACCAACCACCACCTCCACGTCCACGTATCCTTGGCTAGCCGCTGGCTTGACCTTGTCGTTTGCGACCACCATAGATTTGCTAGACTTGGTGTAGTTGATGAAACCGCCCCTCTTGACCTGGGTATGCTCCTCCACTCAGGAGTCGAGGCATCACCGGTTGGCCTTCTTCAGATAGTGGTTTTTAGGGCCGTTAAGGAGTGCCTTCTTGCCTTTGGCGTCTTTGCCGCTGGCCTTTGCCTCCTCGGTGCACTCAAGGCCCAATGGCCCTCCTTGCCGCAATTATGGCATGCCCCCTTCTTGGATCCCTTCTTTCCGCCGCCATGTACGTCACCTCCTTTTCCCCTGCTTCCGTCACCATGCATTTTGGTAGCAAGGGCCAATGAAGACAAAGCGAACTCCTCGCAGCTCCGTCCTTGCACCTCATTGCAATTATATTCTGCGACCGTGCCATGCGTGAGCTTGTCCTCTCTCCATCCTCCCAAGATTGTAATGAGATGGCTCCAACTGTCATGAAGGGCCATGAGGAGAGCCGTTGCCTACAGCTGCGTGTTGAGCTTCCACCCTACATCATTGCATTGTGAGGTGAGAGACTCGATATCGTGCATGGCACAGATGACAACATCTCCCTCCTAGATTCTCACTATCGAGAGTCCCTTGCTTGCAAATATTTTATCCGCAAGCGACTTGGATTTATGGATGGCACAGATTTTTTGCCAAGCCTTGGCTGTTACCTTGAAGCCCTTGAAGTAGCCCCACAGCGACTCGGCCGTCCCAGATACCAGCAGCATAAAGTGCATTCGTGTTCTCCTTTGCGAATGCCTTCTTTTGTGCTTTCTTCCCCGTCGCTTCGTTGAGGTCTTCCGTGAGTGCTTCTGCTCAAAGTGCCTCCACATGAACCAACCTCAGCCAACAGTCCTACTTGGCACGTCCTAAGACCGTCAAGTGTCATCCTCAAGCCAGGCTCTGGTAAGCTTCGTAGAAGCTTCCTATCCCATTTTGTGCCACAAAGAAAAATGCGGCTGTTGCGGGATTTGAGCCCGCGACCCATGAGCTCCGGCGCCTGTCCCAACTAGGTCACAATGTTGTGTTTCTCTCAAATGATCTCTGGGGGACATACCCAATATGGGTAGTGCATTCCTGGCCTATCTCGGAACAGACCAAGGGGACGTGCTCCATAGAGCAGTGCATGCCTTGTCTTTCCATGCAACCAGCCAGCTAGCCAGTGTACAAGGTGCATACCATTCAACAAATATCTCCCTTGGACCTCTGTCCATCTGTCGCTCACTAAGGTCCATCGACACCTTGGTGCTCACCCTTCCTCTGCCGCACTCCTCATGCAGAATCCATGAATGCGTGCACAGTGCAAGTCGCTCTCCAGTGGCTTTGTCATGGAGTCGGCAAGCATGCTCTTGGTTCCGCTGTGCTGCAAGTCCACCACATTCTTCATGACCAGGTCACGTGAGTAGTGGTAGGGTATGTCGATGTGCTTTGTTCGCCGGGAGATGATCTCATCTTTAGCCATCGAGATGGCACTCATGTTGTCCGCGTGTACAATCATGGCATCCTTCTGTGGAATTGTCATTTCTCCAAGCAGGCTGCATAGCAACTGATTTTCCTTGCACAACTAAGATAGAGCAACGTATTCTGCCTCAGCCGTGGACACGAAAACACAATCCTGCTTCTTGCTGGCCCATGAGATGGCAGCGCCATTCAAGATGCACACGTCTTCGGAGGTAGATTTCCGTTCGTCAAGATTTCACAGTCGGCATCGGTGTAGTACTTCAGGTGGAGGGAGTACGTACCTTCTTGGCTTCCAAGGACGTGACGGCCCATGTGACGTGTCTTCTGCAAGTAGCGCAAGATGTGCTTGACTGCCTGCCAATGTTGTGGCCTTCGGTTGGCCACAAACCTGCTCACTTGTCCCACAGCGTAGCAGATGTCTGGACGAGTACCTACCATGACGTACATGATGCTAACCACCGCCGACTAGTAGGGGATGTCTCCCATCTCCCTTTGTTCTGCTTCATTGCTTGGCGACATTGAGGCCTTCAGTTTTGCCTCGGTCGTCATTGAGGTGCTGACAGGATTGCAGTCTTCCATGTGCTAGCACTTTAGTACCTCACCGATGTATTTGGTTTGGTTGAGTTTGATGGTGCCTGCTAATCGGTTGTACTGGATGGCGATCCCAAGATAGTGCTTAAGAGGACCCATGTCCTTCATTTTGAACCTTTTGCTGAGATCAGACTTCAGCTCATCCAGCAGCTCAACCGAAGAAGGTCAGATGATCAGATCATCCACATATACTGCAACGAGCATCANCATTGAGGTGCTGACAGGATTGCAGTCTTCCATGTGCTAGCACTTTAGTACCTCACCGATGTATTTGGTTTGGTTGAGTTTGATGGTGCCTGCTAATCGGTTGTACTGGATGGCGATCCCAAGATAGTGCTTAAGAGGACCCATGTCCTTCATTTTGAACCTTTTGCTGAGATCAGACTTCAGCTCATCCAGCAGCTCAACCGAAGAAGGTCAGATGATCAGATCATCCACATATACTGCAACGAGCATCAACCCACTCCCATCATCGTGCACGTACATGCTCGAATCATTTTGACAATGCGCAAAGGAGTGACCAGACATGAAACCGTCCATCTCTTTGTACCATATCCTTAGGGCATGTTTCAGCTTGTAGACCGCTTTCACCAACTTGCACACCTTGTCCTTGGGAGCTTTGACTCCTTTGCGCACCTCCATCAGCACTTCCTTATTGAGCTTCCCATAGAGGAAATCTGTAGTGACGTCCATCTAGTGTATCTCCAGGTTCTTTGCAGCTGCGATAGCAAGGAGAGAGCGGATGGAGGCAAAGGATACGACAGGCGCAAACGTCTCGTCATACTCAGAGCCCGGTCGTTGAGATAACCCCTTTGCCACTACCCTCGCCTTGAACTTTTTGATTTTTCCGTCTTGCTTCTTTTTCACTCGGAGGACCCACTTGGATCCCACCACGTGGGCCTTGTCGGTCCTATCCACCAGCACCCTCGTGCCGTTCTCGGTAATGGACGCGAGCTTGCTATCTTCTGCCTCCTTCCACTTGGCAGCATCCAGGCCATTCATCGCCTCCGCCACTGTAGATGGCTCTCCCTGAGCCATGCACGACCAGCTAAGGCCAGTCCAATCATCCTCATATCGCAAAGGTGCTTTCTTTGGTCACAAACAGCGCCGGGGTGGTGGTGCGGCTTCTTGCTTTGGTGCTCGTGCTTCCACAGATGGTCGTATGTCGTCGTCGTCAGAAGAATCGTCAGACTCCAAGTCACACTCGAAAGCCCCGGACGCCTCGGTATCTGAATCGATGTCAGATGCCACGTCATCCTCTGTAGCTACTCTCCTATTCCCACCACCTACTGGCAAAGGGAGCCAGTTGATGGGTGGTCGGTCTCCAGACTTGAGCAATACTATCCACTCTCTCGCCTTTGGAGTGAGGATCGGGTCAAGCAGCTCTCCCTTTCAAAGAGTGTGTTCGTCAAACACACCATCACGGCTCCTCATGAGCTTGCCTGCTGCCTGGTCCCAAAGCCGATAGGCTTTGGGTGACGTGATGTACCCAACCATGACGCACTTTTTGGAACGTGCGTCCAGCTTGCCTCCACCTTCTCAAGATTGGATTTTCACCCATGCAATTTCCCCAGACAACTAAAGATGAGAGTCGTTGGGTTTCATTCTCGACCATGCTTCTTGTGGGATCTTCAGCTCTTTTTCTTACTCCTTTCCACGCTTTTGCAAGGCGGTTGCTGGTGTGAGGTTCAAGAGGTAGCAGGCCGTTGTTGTAACTTCTGCCCAAAAGTGAGGTGGGAGCTTGGCGTCGAAGAGCATACTTCACACCATGCCGAGCAGGATCTGGTTCATCCTCTCGGCCACGCCATTGCTTTGGGGGTTGTAAGGGATGGTTTGCTCGTGGCAGATCCCATGATGCTTGAGCCAAGGCTTGCATGCATCGTACTCACCCCCGTTGTCACGTCAGAGCATCTTCACCTTCTTGGACGTTTGCCCCTCTACCATGGCGACCAACTCCAGGAGCGTCTCATTGGCCTCTCCCTTTGTTTTGAGGAAGAACATCCACAACTTGCGATTGTGGTTATCGATGAAGGTCAGGAAGTACTTGCTTCCTCCGTTAGACGTCGTGCAAAAGGGTCCGCACATATCACTATGGATCAGGTCCAAGACATTCTCTGCTCGTTGACCTCCTCTCCCAAACGGCTTCTTCTTTGCCTTTGCTTGGAGGCATGGTTCACATAACGTACACACTTTTTCCATGCTTCATGGTACACCCTTCCATTCCGTGGACTACCTCTTGCTCCTGCATCTTTTATAGCGTGCTGTTGGCCACGTGGCCGAGTCGTCGGTGCCACAACTCAGTGGCGGTGTCCTTGGTTGATGTGGCGGCCGCAGCAGTCGCCGGTAGTGCATCCTTTGGCTTCGGTGCCCCTGTCTTGGTGGCACATGCCAGTCCCTCATCCAACATCTTGGTGACTTTGGTTTGAAGCATGTAGAGGCCGTTGACTCTTGGAACTTGAAGCATGAGGTTGTCTCTGGTGTACAGAATTTTGATGTCCTCATTTTTTTGGGCTGCAGCTTCCTTGTTGGTGAACACCACTATCATGTTGTCGGTGATTTGTGAGACCGACAGCAGGTTCGCAGCAAATGAGGGCATGTACACCACTTTTTGAAGGTTGACTGCCTTCTCTGCACCGTTCACGTTCAATGTGATTGCCTTGTCCCCTTCGCCCATGGCTTGGATGACGGCGACATTTGCACACTTGATGCGCATGTCAGAATCGGCCATGGAAACAAATCAACTCCTCTCTTTTGATGAGTGGTGGTTGGTACCCGAGTCAAGGGCGAAAGCTTCAGGCCTAAGGAGGGCTTCTCCCTTCATGGGTTACCCTTCAGCCATCATGTTGGTGAGCTCCTTCTTCTCCTTCCCACCTTTGTTCCCGCCTTCTTTCCTAGGACTACGACAGTCCCTAGCCCTATGCCCGGACTTCCCACAGTTGTGACAGTTGTCGGGCTTCTTGGAACTCTTCCCACCGCCATTGCCTTTCCATCCACCGCCACCGCTTCCGCTATTGCCTTGACTGGAGCGAGAGCTTGCACTTTGTCCACCGAAATGAGAGGCATAGGCTGAGATGTTTGTCCCACTGCCACTGCGTCGCATGGACTCATTGCGGACGTGTTCGGCGACAACCTCATACATCAGATCTGCCTCCTTCCAACCTCCAAATACGGTGGTTAAGCACCCCCAGCTTTCTGGCAGCGCCATCAGAAGGATCATGGCACGCATGTTGGAGTTGGGATTCCATTCCATTTGCTGGACCTCTTGTAACACGTTATCGAACGACTGCAAAAATGCGAGTATCGATTATCCTTCGTTCACCCTCATTGAAGTCAACCTTTGGAAGATGAATAGTCGGTTTCCTAGGGCGTTTGATTGATGCACGCGTGAGAGTTTTGAGTAGGCCTCGGCAGCAAGATATTAGGGATCCATGCAGCAATGATTCAATTCAAGGAAATGAGTGGAAGAAGAGTATTTTGCTGGTGGATCAATTGTCCACAACGGGTCAACGTATGAAGTCTCCCGTGACCACTGGCAGTCCCCTCTCATTCGTACCTTCCCAGTCCTCCTTCTCCACCATCTACAGCTACACCTTCATCAGAGGAGGAATAGAAATCTCATAAACTCTCATGGCTGACCGACCCTGAGTGCACCCTGAGTCAATTTCAAGGAGTGCGTCAGAAATCACTCTGAGAAACGAGCTCAGTGTGCTCACTCTAGTAAAAATGTTCTTCCTCAATAACGGTTCAATTCCCAGACCGAACCTCCTCGACGTGAATGGCATCTTGGCCCTCGTACCGTTGAACCAGAAAAGCTGAGTTTTTCTCAGATAAATGTGACACGTTTTACTCGTGTCCGGCTAGCAGAAAGAAGCCGTTGCTCTTACTGGCATGTCCTATTCTGCTATGCATAGGAAGGATGTTCATTTCCTCCAAGTTTAACCCAAAACAATTTTATCCATCATATTAGTCTTCAGTTTCGCAGCCTCACCGCCGTGTCCCTGCTTAGCTCTCTTCTTGTTCCTTCCTCCTTCACCATTCAATCTCGTCACTCCCATCCGCACCTCTTTGCTCCGTCATTCTCAATTCTCCTCTCAACTCTATGCATTCCATCAACGACTCCTTCTCGTGCCCTGCATTCTCACACCATACCTCTGTTGACTTCATCACTTCATCTACGCTCCTGAAACACCTTCAAACTCGGCTCTTTCTAAGCCCTCGCATTGTCTTACACTTCTCCACTTCTTCCATCTCCTTCTCATGTCTTTGAACTCTGCCCTGCTTCTACTTGCTTCTGCTCTCACACAATCTGTCCTCTCTATTCTTCTGACAAGTAGCATGAGCTTCTTCGACCCATCGCACCTACTCTCGGCTGCCACAGTGTTTGCTGCCACACCATGTCTTGCATCTCAAGGGTACAAACTACGACAGCAACAACAGCAGCAGCAGCTGCTGCTACATTGCCATCGGCCAGGTTCTTGACCTCCCATCTATCAGCCTCAGTCATGGCCATAAGAACCCCTTCAGCGCAGCCTCGTGACCAGCTGTCCTAAGAGGCAGCTGAACGGTCAGCACCCTGGCATCACCACCTGACACTGGCCCGGTCCCTATGTCACCTATGTTTTTTCAAGAGTTCATGCGCACCAAAGCCATGGTGGCATTCTGCGAGGCCAGAGCAAAACGTGAGCAATATCATGCCTACAACGTTACAATCCCAGCTATCATCCTGGCATGGACTACAATCCGGCCAACAACTATGAGCAGGAGGACGTTCCTAAGCATACAACACATTGTTAGTCAGCCTTAAACGACTCACTTATGCTGTAGAACATGCAAGCCATGGGGCCTCCACGCAATCAAAAACCTCCTCAATCTCCTCTAGTCCCACGCATTTCTCATAGAACACATCGGCAAAGTCAACATGTTGCACTTGATGGGGCGACACAATCAGCCGCTGTAGTACCTCATAGGCTCTCAGTTCCATGCTACAATGCCTCTCCAGCTGCCTCTGGCTCAGAGTCAGCTTCATTCAGCACCTTCTGACATCCTATATGTACTCGAGGCAATGTTGTTCTCTAATGCTACTGTTGCCTCCACATTTGCTACCACTGTACATGTTGCTCATGCACCTACGAGTACTGCTGCTGGTAGAGCTGTTGAGATGTACACGACGCTGCAGTTCATCACTGGCCCCTTGATGCAACGGCAGTCAATGTATTTACTCAGGTTTCTTCCACAGAAGACATAGAAGCAGAAGCAGCAGCAACCACTGCTCTCTCTAGCATAGCGGCCTCCATCTACACTTCTACATCGCAGGCCTCCTCTACTCCATCAGCATCAACATCTATTCATCAAAAGCTAGTCCTTGTCTCCATTGTAGTAGCATTCTCCATGCTCAAGGCCATGGCCCTGGTAGGTGCTATCTTCTTTTGTCTGTATCATCAATTGTGGTGTTCATTGAAGCATCCACCTTCGTTGCACTTCCTCCTCTGTTCTCTCTCTGTTGCTAGGCCTGGTGAGTGTGGCATTCTCTCTTGGGCTCTCTCTCTTCCCTGTCTCTGCGCTGGAATGTTTGTGCATCCGTGTCTGTTGCTTTGCAGCACAACCTTGAGCAAGGACATTCAATAAAATCTTCCCACGCCCATTGGGACAAGGGAAACTCTCCCAACATTTTCTCGGTACAGTCACGTCATTGGCACCATGCTAGTAGACGATAAGCAACATGCTGCCTTGCAAGAAAAGCTGCAGCGTGACGGCATTGCACTCCAGACTACACTCATTACCCAGTGCACAACTGAAGAGACAATGTGCCGTGAACAAGATGATTAGGAAATTTTTGCAGATCACATGGTAGACGTGAACCTGAACCGTCTACAGCCCCCTCTGCGTGCCAATCCGTCTACCTGCATTGCTGCTGGCATCGCTGCTGCATTCTCCACTGCACCCGCTTTTTCATCTAGCACTTCTGGCTCTATCTGGTCTAATCCTCTTACAGATGACCCCACAGCAGGCAGAGCAGCAGCCAAAGCTCTCGCATTGCCGTCGCAGCGCCAACATGACTTTGACACGTCTCCACCTCACTCTATTTTTAACCTTACCTTCACATCCTGGAAAAATTGATTCATTACATGGGCACACGGAGAGCATCTCTAGGAATACTACCATGAAGCTAATCCCTCTATAGTCCTTCCTTTGGTCCTGTCGAGTCAGAGTCAGCACGTGTTGTTCATGATCTCATCCACGGAGCACCCGATGATCTCATTAATGACATTGGGTTCTACAATGCCGACACTGCACGCTGCACGCTTGCTGACCCAGTAAGTGCATTCACTCTTGTCAAACACCATACCACAGTGACAAAGCATGCACCACAAAGCGTCCTCACTTTCCAGTTCAACACACTATCTATGAGTGCTGATCAAACTGCACATGCCTCTTGGGCAAACAGTCTTTGCTTGTTGCATGAGTTGGACAAGACAGCACCTGGACAGCTCCTTGGAGTTCTCTCCATTGTCAACGGCCTCATCCCTGAGCTATTTGACATCTTCAAGGAGGTGAAGGCCTCCAAGCTCAGATTCCTTGCCACCAAGCCTGTCCCCAATGATGCTCCTCCGGGCATTGGTTCCCTCTTGGTAAGGCTGCACACAGAATCCGGTTCACGAATCTGAAGCTGGATTCAGATTCGCAGGTTGAATCCGCAACCTGGATCCGGATTCGTGGATCCGGATCCAAGATTCACGAGTCTGCCTAGATTCGCAAATAAGTCAAATCCAGTAGGAGTTTTGGCTTTACTGTTATGAAGGCCAAACGTCAACTGCTCTGACGACCGTTCATTAGGAAAACTTTGCTCATGGATGTTTACAATGACTCGCGGGGGTACAAAGCAGGCAAGCGCGGCTCCACGAACATATCAAAGTCGTATGTGGCACACTGTCAATGTGCCACGTCATCTTCTGTGGACCCTTTAACCTCAAGTCAGTTCTATTGCATATGCCTGAAGAGCTACGTGCCATACTCATGTCCGACTCGCCGGATGCCAGACCTCGCTCGATTTGGCGCAAGCCTGACCATCGGACCAGCGGCCCAATTGTCAGGCTCTCATCGTACAAACGCAAATCAGAACACGGCAAAAAAAAATCGTCGAATTGACTTGTCGTGTCAGATGAAGTAGCAAAAGCAAGACAGGTCTTGCGTATGCGAGATCTGACTCAAGTCATTTCGCACGCATCTTCTGCGAGCGAGCTGTGCGCATCCATGAATTCCGGATGCTCGCAACTCGCTCACAGAAAAAGCGAGGGAGATGCGACAGGTGCATGTGCCAGGTCACCAACCTGTTACATGCATGTTTCACAGGCGTCAGCCC
>SZWC01002562.1:44650-75863 GCA_023375785.1 Penium margaritaceum | reverse complement strand
TGCTCTCTCTCTCTCTCTCTCTCTCTCTCTCTTGCCTGCTCACTCTCGCTTGCTCCCACACTCTCGTGCTCGCCCACAGTCTTACTGACATTACCGTCGGGACCTCTCAGTGGCAAAATCCACCCACGACCTTCGCGTGGGTGCGAATTCACCCACGTGATCTTAGGTGGTTTCCTGTTGCCCTTTTACTCTTTGCGCCGAATTTGACCGGGCCACTTCAACCTAAAGAAAAAAACAAGCTTTTAGGTCACACATAGACAATCGAGGAACACTAGACAATCGATGACCCAGGGGGTATTTCTGCAACTTTTCTTGTCAAAAAAAGGGCTCTTTATTTTGTTGCTTTTCTCCTCTTTTGCTCCTTAGAATAGGGGGGGTTCCCATACTATTTTCTCTTCTTTTTCTACCTTTTATTTCAAGCACGTCTATTGTGCACTATAGCCTACGGAGGGCCGGTCCTCAAACTACTGCACCGCTCGGGCGAAGGCGCCTGCATGGACAAGGCTCGCCGCCCCCCGTCGCGCCTTTGCCGCCTCCACCCCCTGTGCCGCCGTGGCCTGGCGGGTGAAGGGGGGGGGAGACAACTCGGGCACGTGCGGCCAGGCAAACCTGCTCGAGTGTCTCCTCCAGAAGCCCTGCCCAGTTGCCGGCCTCAAAACAGGTACATTGCTCCAAAATCACGTCATCGCATATTTTCTTGTAGGTCAAGACCTAGGCACCCTGTTGACTATTCCGGTGCCTTGGGAGACCTCCATTGTTCTTTGCATAATCCATGGAATGCATGTTCCCCTTTTGGTGCGACGGAGATGATGGGGCCTGGTGGGCTAGCCGCCAGTTCCAAGTACATTAGCCCTCAGCAGGGCCAGGGCTAATTGTACTCTCTCCTTGATTCTAAACTCAGTTGTTCCAGACTTAGCCAAGTCTCGGCGCTGCATTTCTCCCGCTCACCACCAGAGCTCATGTCTCATTTAGCATGGGCTTTCATGCCCTAAACTCATTTTAGCATGACCCTAGGTGACATCGACCCCGCATCAAGTCTCTGGCATGGGGGGCCCAATCAACTGGTTTCTATCACCTTGTTATCCTGTTACTCGCTAGACTCACTTCTGTGACTCTCCAAGGTCCTTCTAAGCTATGGCCATGTGCATAGTGCATACCCCGTGCATATCACATTTCGAATCCTGGTAAGTTATCAAATGCATAAGAGCGCAAGTTGGGGCACTGGCGGTGTTGATCCAACGTGCGGGCTTCCACGCTACTTGCTTTGTCTGTTGCTCCCTCAGTTTGCTGCTTTAGAGTCTACGTCTGAGTGCTCTGGGTTTGTTACTCATAAACGAGTGCGCCAGTGTTAGCGTCAGAAAGCAACTGAAAACTGGAAGTAAGTGATTAAGAGTGAAGAATGACCAACAATGGGAAACCCCTCCAATCTCTAGCTCCCCCCCAACTTTGTAGAGCTTGTTACTCAGCTAACCAGCCAATCAGAGAACAGACCTAAACTTATTTTCTGGCACGCAAGGTTTTCTTGATGAGCCCTTCCAGATGGCCGACAGCACAAAACCGGGGCGTTGTCCGTTTTTCTTGAAAACTGGACCATACCATAATACCAACACTACAAACCCAGTCGTGCGGTCAGAAACAGCTAGAAAAATAGCAGCAAAGAGTTATGGCTGCCTGAACCCAGGCAGTGCCTACGATGGTCCATGATGCCAAAGAGTGCCACGCAACACGAGACATGAACCCTAAGAAGACCATGACACTGCAGATGCAACGATACAGTCAGATCCAGCGCCTGACGCATGTAGACAACATCTACAGTGGCAGTGACCGCCGGCGGCCCGACCATCGAGGAGGCCTGCCGATGGAGCTAAGCACATCGTCGTGGAGAGGAGGCTTCAGCAAACTGTGAGTAGGCTTCAGCGCGCGTCGGCTCCACCGGACGACACTCCAATAGCGTCAAATCTCATCGTTAGTCATTTGCACGCCGATGTACAAAAGCCGGGAGGACTCAACAGCGTATAATGAGGATGCGCAAAAACCAACACACCAGAGCTCATGTCTCATACAGCATGGGCTTGCATGCCCTAGACTCATTTTAGCACAACCCTAGGTGACATCGACCCCTCATCAAGTCTCTGGCATAGGGGGCCCATTCAACTGGTTTCCATCACCTTGTTATCCTGTTACTCGCTAAACTCACTTCCGTGACTCTCCAGGGTCCTTCTAAGCTATGGCCATGTGCGTAGTGCATCTCCCGTGCATATCACGTTTTGAATTATGGCAAGCTATCTACTACACTAGAGCGCAGGTTGGGGCAGTGGCGGTGTTGATGCGGCAAGTGGGCTTCCACGCTAGTTGCTTAGTCTGCTGCCCCCTTAGTCTGCTACTCTAGAGTCTAAGTCTGAGTGCTCTGTGTTTGTTACTCACAAACGTGCACGCTAGTGTTAGCGTCACAATGCAACTGAAAACTGGAAGTAACTGATAAGGACTGAAGAATGAGCAACAATGGGAGACCCCTCCAAGTTCTAGCTCCCCCTCCCAGCTCTGTAGAGCTTATTACTCCAACTATCCAGCCAATTAGAGAATAGACCTAGATCTTTTTTCTGGCAGGCGTGGTTTTCTCGGTGAGCCCTGCCAGATGGCCGAAAGCCCAAAACCCGGGCGTCGTCCGTTTTGCCTAAAAACTCGACCATGCCATAATACCAACGCTGCGAACGCAGTCATGCGGTCAGAAAGAGCTAAACAAATAGGAGCAAAGAGTGATGGCTGCCTGAACCTAGGCAGTGCCTACGATGGTCCATGATGCCAAACAGTGCCACGCAACACGAGACATGGACCCTGGGAAGAGCATGACACTACAGACGCAACGATACACTCAGATCCAGCGCTTGACACATGCAGACAGCATCTACGGTGGCAGTGACCGCCGATGGCCCGACCGTCAAGGAGGCCTGCGGATGGAGCTGAGCACGTCGCCGTGGAGAGGAGGCACTAGCGAACTGCAAGTAGGCTTCAGCGTGCGTCGGCTCCACCGAACAACACTCCAGTAGCGTCGAATCTCGTCGGCATTCATCTGCATTCAGATGTATACAATCCGGGAGGACACAACAGAGCACAACGAGGATGCGCAAAAAACCAACACTCCCCCATGACTCTCAGGTGAAGTGCACATCGACGGGCGGAGGCACATTCAACTGTTAGACTCCCCCAGAGCATGCACAGACGCAACCAAGGACATAGAGAGAAACTCATGGATGCATACCGACCGAACTGACAGCCTTCTTGAACGAGTCGCGCTTCAATACCTTGGTCAAGAATTCAGCCACTTGCCATCCTACCTCAACCCACAGAATGCTGAGGATGCCATAACATAGGAATGGACCAGGTCTAGAGGGGCGGATGCACGGGAGAAGGACAGAGGGCATGTGGAGTGGTGCATCTTACCCTAAGTGCAATCAATGCACTTTGTGGGGCACAGGAGAGGGAAAGTCTCGGGTCAAGGCCCTTGGCCGGCTGGGTACGAAGCATGGTATCTATAGTAGCAGAGTGGATGTTGCAAAGGCGACGGTGCAAGAGGCCGGTGTGCTGTGGAGAGAGCGTGCTGGTGACAAACACATGGCCCGTGGCGGCCGACGAAGAGGGGACGGAAGGAAAGGAGGACAGACGAGGTACGTGGAACAGGTTGCCATGGGCATTGGCGTGCAGAACTACAAGGTGGAACGAACGCAACGATACAATGCCAACACCACGCGAGTGCACAACGTCCATGCTCATGCGGTCAAGGGCAGTAACGGACACAAGGCTGAGCTCAAGACCTGGGTCGAAGAGGACAGGAGTCAAGAAGATATCACCAGCAGGACCACAGAAACGAACGACGCCAACACCGCGGACAGGTAACACCCTGTTTGGAGCCCTTCCGGACCCTGGATCCCTCGCCAATAGGACCAAGCATACTAAAGGCCTTGCAAGAAGCCATCATGTGATGCGTGGCTCCGAAGTCAATGATCCAGGTCTTCGTAGGGTCCTAGACCGGTTTCGCAAGATCACTAACAGTCACATGGCAACAAGCGAGAGATGCGGACGCAGTGGAAGGGGGCGCGAACCGATACTGCAAATCATCAAGCCACGCAACATCATCAGGAAGGGGGTAAGAGGAGATCATAGAAGATGGCAAAACAAACAAGGAAGTAAGACACAACCGTAGCTCTAGCTCAATCATGCAGAGCAATGGGGATGATCAGGAGGTGAAGCGACTCGCACTTCCCTGGGGGGGCGGGCGAGGCAGGCCGAGCAGAAGCGCAATGAACTACTCCAGCTTACGCATGCGCGTGGAAAGCCTAGGAGTGTAGATTGAGTATGGAGTGATGGAGCCTGAGCCCGGATAGAAGGAGGACTGCCCCGGTGAAGGGAACGGAGGCGTCGACGGATGCGGATGATACGGGTGAGAAGCTGGCGTCAGCGGGACCGTTGTCGTGGGCGGTGGAGTGGAGCGGGATGGGGGTGAGGCGTCAGGGCCGGCGACAGCTACAGTGGCAAAGGTGAGACAGTGCTCCCACTGGCGCCACATGGTGGCGATGACGTGCGCCTCATCTGTCGGTAGCGGGCACGTGTACCACCCGTGTCCTAGTTTGCCACAGTTGTGGCAAACCACCACTGAACCCGGTCGGCTGATTTTGCTACTATTGCTATTCACCCTTGCCCTTCTTGTCCCGGCACTTCTTCTTCCCCAACGACGAGGAGTTGGTGGAGGTAGAAACTGCATGGGAAGCAATGGCCATGGAAGTGACGGCAAGGGAGGCGAGAGCCTCTGTGCGCTAGAGACGAGACTCCAGGTGAGCTTTCTCAATCCTGAGGAAGAGCTTGTATGTCCAGGGGATAAGGGTGCCCTAGGCCACCATGGTGGAGAGGACGTCTTGGAAGTAGTGAACGAAGACGTCCGCGTACGTGCCGGTGGCATCACGCTTGATGGTGGGGAGTGTGGCCAGAGGGGGTGGAGCAGAGGTGCGTAGGCGACGGAGGATGTCCTCAGCGCGCTGCCAGTACTCGGTGACTGTCTCAGTCTCCCCCATGTGCAGGGAGTTGAACTCCCGCAGCAGACGGCTAGTCTCAATGTCACTAGACAGGCGATGGGGACGAGTGAGGATGTGACATGCGGCTACAGGGTCCGGAGAGCCACCAGTGGTAAAGTCGCTAAGAAAGGGCTCTAGGGTCAGGCGGGAGGCCGGAGGAGCGACGGGGACGAGAGCGCGTACGGCGCGACTAGCGTCATACAGCTGGTTGGCCTAGGTGGAGTCGTACGGGAGGGTGTAGTATGCCCATAGACCCTCATCCTATGCCCAGATGTGGAAGCTGAGCTCCCAGCTCCAAGACTACTCGCCGGCCTGATGCGGCGGGGGCGGCGTCTCAAAGTCCTTTTTCCTACGGCCGGCACCCAAAGTGGGACCAAGGACGGTGGTCACTATCTACCGTTGGCGTTGAGTCTGCAACTGCACCAAGAAATGTGTGGCAATGGACACAGCGAGGCTGGCGTGCCCACGAGCAATGAACGACGGAGGAGCACTGGTGGCACCTTATGAGGCCAGTGGTTGCAGTGCTACAAGCTACAGCGTCAGGGAGGCAAGTTGTTGCTAGATGGCGGCTATGGGGTCAGAGGCGCCGGCAACGGAGCCTATGGACTGTTGTTGTTGCTTTCAATGCTACTACTGCTTTTGTTGCTATTACTGCTACTACTACTGCGATTTTTGCTGCTACTAATACTGTCGTTGCTATTGTGGTTGCTACTACTGTTGTTGTAGCTACTGTAGCTACTACAAGAAAAGGGGGGACTACCCCCCTTAGGGTCCCCCCAACGGAGGAGGACCCCTCCCTAGTGGGCCTGTTAGCCATGGTCGGTTTTGGTACCCCCTTTCTTTTTGTTTTGTTTTTTTTTGGTCGCTGATGTCAGCAGTGACGTCAACCTAGGAAGGCTGACGTCAGCAGCTGCTGTTGCGTTCTCTACTACTACTCCTGCTGTAGAGTTTCCCCCCCCCCTTTTTGTTGATGATGTCAATAGTGACATCAGTAGTGACGTCGGAGGAAGGTTGATGATGTCAAGAGCGGTCGTTGCTAGAGCCGCTGCTACGCGGCTATAGCCGCTACTATTGTTGCGGCTGTTGCTGCTGTCTCTACTCACGGTGCTGCTACTGTTGCTCTGCTATCATAGCAGCTGCTGCAGTTGCTACTGTTGTTGCCGCTACTATTGTTGGAACAGCTGCTATAGCTTCAGCTATTGCACATGCTAATGTTGCGGGTGCTACTGTTGCTGCTACTAATGCTGTTGTGGTTGCTGTTGCACTGGCAGCCGCTGCTCCTGCTCCTACGGCTGTTGCTACGTTGTTGCGTACTACTCCGGTTGTTGTAGCTGCTGTAGTGGCTGTGGCAATGGTAGCAGACACAACAGCGCTGCTTCCGGAACGAGGGATTTTTTCTCCTTTGTTTGTTTTTTCTTCTTGCTTGTCACAACAAGCTCACTGCTCGTTGCGAGCACGAGCTCGCTGCGAGCAGCTTGCTGCTTGCTGCGAGCAGCGGGCTGCGGGCAGCTGCAGCTGTTGTTGGTGCCAGCCACTGTTGTAGCACCCGCTACTAGGTGCTGGTGTCCGCAACCGGCTGCTGCTTGCTGCTGCTACTACTCCCGCCGGCTGCTGTTGCTTCTCACTGCTGCTGCTACTTGCTGTTGCTGCTGCTGGTGGATGCTGCTGCTGTGAGCTGCTTTGAGCTACTTCTACTGTTGGATGGTGCTATGCACCGTTGCTTGTGGCTACTGATGCCGCTGCTTTCTGCTGCTGCAAGCTCGTACTGTTGTTGCGTGCTGCTGTTGCAAACCACTCCACCTAGATGACGTTACCGTGAGCGTCGTCGATAGAAAATGCCTGACGTGGCTTGCCGCTCACCTCCTCACGTCCAGCGTGGGGGTCAGAGCTGCCAGAAAAAATCTGGCAGCATTTCCCCTGGCCCAGTGGCTGTGGGAATGTTTTTGACGCTGCCACCAGGCAGGTCAATGCTGTTTGAAACAATCCGGCAGCATTTCCCCTGCACTAGGGCGTATGGGGGGTCCACCGGCGTAGTCACGCACCTCTACACTAATCGTCTGCTACTGCTGCTACACCCTGGCTCTGATACCAAGAAGGAAACTACACTAGAGCACATGCTAGGGCAGTGGCGGTGTAAATGCAGTGTGCGGACTTCCACGTTAGTTGCTTAGTCTGCTACACCCTCAGTCTGCTACTCTAGAGTCTAAGTCCAAATGCTCTGGGTTTGTTACTGAGAAATGTGCGTGCCATGTTAGCGTCAAAAAGCAGCTGAAAACTGGAAGTAACTGATTAGGAGTGAAAAATGAGCAACAATGGGAGACCCGTGCAAGTTCTAGCTTCAGCCCAATGTAGGTTTTCGTACATCTCTCATTGTACTCTGTTGTGTCCTCCCCACATGTGTACATCGGCATGCAGATGACTGACGACGAGACTCGATGCTGCTGGGGGGGCTCTGTGGAGCCGACGCGCACTGAGGCCCACGCATCGTTTGCTGGAGCCTCCTCCCTCCGGCAATGCTCTCAGATCCATCGACAGGCCTCCTCGGCGGTCGGGCCGCTGGCAATCACTGCCACTGCAGATGTTGTCTGCATGCACCCAGCATTGTTTCTAGTTGTGGCATTGTGTCTGCAACATCATGCTGTGCCTAGGGTCCATGTCTCCTGCTGTGTGGCCATGTTTGGCATCACTTACTGTCGTAGGCACTGCCTGGGTTTGGGTAGTCATAACTCTTTGCTGCTATTTTGCTAGCTGACTCTAACCGCACGACTGTGTTTGCACCATCAATGTTATGGTATGGTCCAGGTTTCAGGCAAAACAGACGACGCCTAGGTTTTGGGCTGTCGAGCGTCTGGCAGGGCTCACCAAGAAAACCTTGCCTGCCACAAAATAGGTCTATGACTATTTTCTGATTGGCTGGTTAGCTGAGTAACAAGTTCTTCACGAGTGGGGAGAAGCTAGAACTTGGAGGGGTCTCCCATTGTAGCTCATTCTTCATTCCTAATCAGTCACTTTCAGTTTTTAGCTGCTTTCAAGCCCCAACACAGGTGCGCGCATATCTGAGTAACAAACCCAGAGCTTCCAGACTTAGACTCTATAGCAGCAGACTGAGGGGGCAGCAGACTTAAGGAACGAGCGTGGAAGCCCGCACGCTGCAACAACAACACTCCTGTCCCAACCTGCTGCCTAGGTTTTCTAGCTTGGTATCAGAGCCAGAGCGTAGCAGTAGTAGCAGAAGACTGGCGTACAAGTGCCAGACAACGCCGGCAGACCCCCATACGTGCCAGTGCAAGGGAAATGCTGGCGGATTTTTTCCGACAGCATTGACCTGCCTGGTGGCGGCGTCAGATTTCTTCCCACGGCCACTTGGCTAGGGGAAACACTACTGAACTTTTTTCGGTAGCACTGACCCCCACGCATGACGCAAGGAGGTGAGCGGCAGGCTGCGTCCACCACTTGCGGGTGACGCATGCTACAACATCACCAGTGACTGGCACGAGCACGCAGCATCAGCATTCTGTAGCAACCGCAATTGCAGGCAACCACAGCGAGCAGTGGGAGCAGTAGCCAGCAAGAACTGCATCCAACAGCAGCAGCAGGCAGTAGCAGCAACACGTAGCAGCCCGCAGCAACAGCAGCCCGCAGCAACAGCAGCCCACAGTAGCAGCTCGCAACAGCAGTAGTGCGCAGCAGCACGCACCAGCCCGCAGCAGTAGCCCGCAATAGCAGCTCGCAACAGTGCCCCGCAGCAGCAACTTGCAGTAGCAACGAGCAGTAGTGACAACAAGCAGCAGCGGCAGCAAGTAGTAGCTACAATAGTGCACAACAGTAGTAGCAGGCTACAGCAGCCGGAGCAGCGAGCCGCAGCAACAGCCTGCTACAACAGCAACAGCAACGAGTAGCTGCCGACAGCAGCCAGCAGCGGCTGCTGCTGCTCGCAGCTTGCAATAAGTAAGAAGCAAGCAGCAACCCACTGCTGCCAGCGAGTAAGAGCTCACTGCCAGCAAGCAGCAGCCCGTTGCTAGCAAGCAGTAGCCCATTGCTCATAGTACACAGCGGACGGCTACCCACTCTAACAAACAAAAGAGGAAAAAAAAAGAAAAAACAACAAGAAGAAAAGAAATCCCCCACCCCACCAGCTTCTCTACCGTGGCTGCAACAGCTACCTTAACTACTGCAGCACCACAACACCCGCAACAGCCCGCAACAGCATCAGTTGTTGATGCAATTATAGCTGCAGCAGCAGCACCACCAGCAGCAGCCGTAGCTGCAACAGCAACAGCAATAGGTGTAGCAACAGAAGTAACAACAGCAACAATAGCAAGAACAGTACCACTTGCATCAATAGAAACAGCAGCAACAATAGTGGAACCAATAGCTACGGTAGCAGCAGCAGCACGTGGTGCTAGAACAGTAGCAGTAGGGACAATAACAACTGTAACAGTGGCCCCAAAAACCGACGGTGCTGACGTCAGCATCCCGCTATTGACATCGCTACTCACGTCACTGTTGACGTCATCAACACACACAAAGAAACACAAGGGGCACGAAACCCCTGCTCCTAGCCCTGGTGGGGAGGGGTCCTCCTGTGTTGGAGGAACACCCAGTCCCCCTTTCTTGGAATGACTGTAGCAGCAGCAGCAGTAGTAGTAGCAGCAGAAGAAACAGTAGCAGCAGCAGCAGTAGCAGCACCACCACCACCACCACCAGTAGCAGCAGTAGTAGCATCAGCAGCAACAGCAGCAACCCACTGGCATTATTGGCGGCAACCCTGACCTCCTCGTTGCTCTTCAGTAACAACTCGCTTCTTTGACGCAACAGCTTGCAGCGCTGCAGCCATTAGCCTCCCAGATTGCCACCAGTGCGCAGCCATCATTCGTCCATCAAGGGCATGCCAGCCCAGCTATGTCTGCTGCCAAGCACTACCTAGCACAACAGCAGACTCAGCACCAGCGGTAGACAGTGACCTCCGTCCTTGGCCCCACTGTGGACATTGGCCGCAAGTAGAAGGACTTTGAGATGCCATCGCAGCCACTTCAAGCCAGCGAGCAATTCCGGAGCTGGGAGCTCAACTTCCGGATTTGGACGCATGGTGAGGGCCTGTGGGCATACTACACCCTCCCGTATGACCCCACCCAGGCCAACCAGTTGTATGACGCTGGTCACACCGTCCGTGCCCTAGTCCCACTCGCCCCTCCGGCTTCCCGCCTGGCCCTAGAGCCTTTCCTCGACAACTTCAGCGCTGGCGCCACTCCGACCCTAAAGCCGCGTGGCACGTCCTCACCCGGTCCCATCGCCTGTCCAGTGAAGCTGAGACCAGCCTTCTACTATGGGAGTTCAACTCCTTGCACATGGGGGAGACCGTGACGGCCAATGCCTATAGGCAGCGGGCGGTGGACATCCTTCGTCGTGTCGGCAGATCTGCCCCACCCCCTCTGGCTACACTCCTTACCATCAAGCGCGGCGCCACCAACGCGTACGCTGATGTCTTCGTGCACTACCCCCATGACGTCCTCTCCACCATGGAGGCCTAGGGCACCCTAATGCCTTGGGCATACGAGCACTTCCTCTGCATTAAGGAAGCTCGTCTGGAGTCCCAACTCCAACGCACGGAGGCTCTTGCCTCCCCTGCTGTCGCCTCCCCTGTCATCCCCTTCGTGGCCGTCGCTTCCCCCGCCACAGCTACCTCCTTGTCTTTGGAGAAGAAGAAGAAAAACCGGAACAAGAAAGGCAAGGGTTCATCGCAGCAGCAGCAGCAGCCGTCGACCGGGTCCGGCGGTGGTGGCTCGGTCTGCCACAACTGTGGCCAGCCCAGGCAAACGTGCTACACATGCCCTCTCCCGACGGAAAAGGCACGCATCATCGCCACCATGCATCGCCAGCGCGATCGCCGTCTGGCCTCTGCCGCTGTGCTCCTGCTGGCCCTAACGCCTTGACCTCGTCCAGCAGCTGCGCCACTCCGACAACTCCGCCAGTCCAGCAAACACCCGCGCCACAGCAGTACTATTCGCAGCCGTCAACGCCTCCGTTCCTATCACCGACGCAATCCTTCCCTTACCCGGGCTCCGGTGCCGTCACTCCGCACTCGGTCTGCACTCCCGAGCTTTCCTCTCGTGAGCATCAGTTGGAGCGGTTCATCGCGCTCCAGCTTGGCCTGGCACGCCCTCCTCCCCAGGGAAGTCCAAGTTGCATCACATCCTGCTCTCCTGCCCAGCCCTGTATGACTGAGACTGAACTACGGTCGTATCCCGTTTCCTTGTCTGTCTCATCTTCTCCCATGGTCTCCTCTACCCCTTCCCATGACGACGTTGCATGGCTTGACGATTGGCAGTCTTGGTTCGTGCCTCCTTCCACCGTGTCCGCATCCCTTGCTTGCTGCCATGTGACTGTGAGCGATCTGGCGACCCCGGTCCAGGACAACGCTGAGACCTGGATCATTGACTCCGGGGCCACGCATCAAATGACGGCCTCTCATGAGGCCTTTGGTATGCTCGGTCCTATAGGCGATGTCTTTGGTGTCCGGACGGCCTCCGGACAGGTGTTGCCTCTCAGTGGTGTTGGCATCGTTCGTTTCCATGACCCTTGCTGGTGACGTCTTTCTGACCGATGTCCTCTTTGTCCCTAGTCTCAAGCTCAGCCTCCTGTCCGTCACTGCCCTTGACCGTATGACCATGGATGTTGTGCACTCATGTGGTGTTGGCACTATGTTGTTGCGTCCATCTGGTCTTGTCGTACTGCACGCCACCGCCCGTGGCAACCTGTGGCATGTACCTCCCCTCTCCCCCACTCCTTCCGTCTCCTCCCCGTGGGCCGCCACAGGCCATGTGTTTGTCACCAATACGCTTTCTCGTCAGCACACCCACCTCTTGCACCGCCGCCTGTGCCACGTCCACTCTACCACTGTAGACAGCATGCTCCGCACCCAGCCGGCCAAGGGCCTTGACCTGGAGACTTTCCCTCTCCCGTGCCCCACTGAGTGCATTGATTGCGCTCAGGGGATGATGCACAAGTCCACGTACCATTTTTCTTCCTCCCGTGCGTCAGCCCCTCTCGACCTCGTCCACTCGGATGTCATGGGTCCTCTCCCCACTGAGTCCGTCGGCAAGCATGGCCGCTATGTCCTCACCCTCACTGACGACTATTCTCGCTACAGCTACGTCTTCTTCCTTCGGCAGAAGAGCGATGTCGCCCGAGCCCTCCAGGACTAGCTTGTCCTTGTGCAGCGCGAGTGTGGCCGCTCTCTTCGTCGCTTTCACTCCGATCGCAGTGGTGAGTACATGGGTAAGGCCACGACCTTTCTCGCCTCCCGCGGGATCCACCATGAGACATCTGCGCCTTACAGGCCCGCCCAGAACGGTGTCTGCGAACAGTGGAACCGTACCATGGCCGATGCCTTCCGCACCATGCGGGTCGAGTCTGGTCTCTTGGATGGCTTTTCTTTCGAAGCCATGGCCTACATGACCTGGGTTTGGAGCCCGATTCCCCACGGTCCCCTTCCCCGCCTGTCCACGCCGTACCAGCATTGGTGCGGTCTCCACGCTGACCTCCGCCCGGCCTACGTCTGGGGCTGCGTGGCTATTGTGTGGCTACCCGCCCCGCAGCAGGGCGTCAAGCTCCCCCCCCGGACGTCCCTGCACCTTCCTTGGTGTCTCTCGTCAGTCCAAGGCCTGGCGCTTCAGGGATCCCTTCCGGCACTACATCGTTGAGTCCCGGGATGCCCTCCTCTTCAAGGACCTGTTTCCTTGCGACCTCATCCGCTCCGGCTCGTCCGTGTCTATCCCGTCGCGTGGGAGAGTGGTGAGTCCGTCCTTTGTCCTACCGCTTCCGGGTGACACATCCGCTGGTCCCTCTTAGCCGACAGCCCCAGTCGCATCGGCTGGTCCCTCCGGGCCGGCAGCCCCAGTCGCGTCCGCTGGACCTTCCGGGCCGGCAGTCCCAGTCGCGTCTGCTAGTCCCTCCGGGCCGACAGCCCCATTCGCGTCCGCTGGACATTCCGAGCCGCAGCGCCACTCGCGTCCGCTAGTCCCTCCGGGCCGGCAGCCCCAATCGCGTCCGTAGGACCTTTTGGGCCGGTAGCCCCAGTCGCGTCCGCTGGTCCCCTCGGGCCGGTAACCCCAGTTGCGTCCACTTGTCCCTCTGAGTCGGCAGCCCCAGTCGCGTCCGCTGGTCCCTCTAGGCCGGCAGCCCCTGTCGCGTCCACTGGCCCCTCTGAGCCAGTAGCCCCAATTGTACCCACTGGCCCCTCCAAGCCAGCAGCCCCCGTCACGTCCACTGGCCCCTCTGAGTTGGTAGCCCCAGTTCTGCCAACTGGCCCCTCTAGGCCAGCACCTTGGTCACATCCACTGGCCCCTCCGCGTCAGCAGCTCCAGCTGCATCCGCTTGCCCCTCCGGGCCAGCAGCCCCGTCGGCCTCCATTGGCCCATCGGACTCAATGCCATCGCCTTCCCTGCCACGCTACACACGTGGCCCAGGCGGCAGCCTCCAACCCAGGCAATCAGTGAGCACGCAGACCGTTGCATCGCTCTCCGTGTCGCCTCAACCCCCCGTGGCTCCACGTGTCTCCTCCACGCCCATGGTCGTGAATGGGGACCCTGGCACCAAGGCCCTCGGCTTGACCACCTCGACCATCATTGCAGACCTTCACTCTTCTTCCCACACTAGCGTACGCCATGCTTCATCATGAGCATCGGCACGCTGTCGTGACTGCACTCCCGTGCATCCCACCCGGGGCTCGAGATACACACCCTCTCTCAGTCCGCTCTTCAGCACGCCTGGAGGACCCAACCACCGTGCGCGAGGCACGAGCCTCTCCTAAGGCCACACACTAGGATGCTAGCTGCGGCGATGAGCTCGCTGCTATCCGACAGCACCACGTTTACGACCTCGTCGACCTTCCTCCAGGTCGGGAGGCCATCAGCACCAATTGGGTCTTTCGGCGCAAGTAGAAGCCCGACGGGTCCTTGGACAAGTACAAGGTCGGCCTTACAGCCAAGGGGTTTGACCAGATTCTTGGGGTCGACTACGACCATATCTTTGCCCAAGCTGGCTGGTTCTCCACTAGCCGGGCGCACTTCAGCCTGGTCGCTCAGCATGGTTGGGAGTTGCATCAGATGGATGTGAGCAATGCTTTTCTCCATGGTTCACTGGAGGGTCAGGAGCTCTACATGGTGCAACCCCTAGGCTTCGATGATGGCACTGGGAGAGTCTGGCGACTGAATAAGGCCCTCTGTGGCCTCAAGCAATCGCCTCGGTGCTGGAACCAAGAGATCAGCAGCAGGCTCCTTCGTGGCGCACTCCAACGTAGCACTACTGACCCCGCACTGTTTGTCACTCCGCGAGGCCAGACTCTCGTTGCGGTCTTGGTTTACGTCGACGATCTCCTCATGCGTCGCCAGACACGACTACCATCCAACGTGTCAAGGACTTGCTATACGCCGCCTACCAGATGAAGGATCTCGGATCTGCCACTGTCTTGTTGGGCATGGAGCTCAAGCATGATCGCTCCCATGGAGTCCTGTACATCCACCAGGCCGCCTATGTGCAGAATCTGTCCACCCGCTTTGCGGAGGACCTGCCACTCATGCCGAGCGCATCCTCACCCATGTCACCCGATGGCCAGGTGAAGCTGAAGAGTCCTGACCCAGCCATTGTGGGGGAGCCAGTTGACGTGACCACATACCTACAAGTCATCGGGTCACTGATGTTCGTGGCGACGACGATGCGCCCAGACATCGCGTTCGGCTTCAACCTCCTGGCCCAGTTTTCTCAAGAGCCGCATCACCTCCACTACGAGGCCGCGATCCGAGAACTGCGCTATGTCATCTCAACTCCTCGGCGAGGTCTCATGTTCCGCCATCATCCGTCTGTTGTCACGATGGGCTATACCAAAAGTGACTAGACTGACAGTCCGGACGGTAAGAGTCGCACAGGCTGGATGTTTTTTATTGGTGGCATGATTGTGTCCTTGTGCACTAGCAAGCAGGGATGCATTGCACGCAGTTTTACTAAGGCTGAGTACATTGCTCTTGGCTCAGGCATGTGTGAGAGTGTGTGGTTGCGTTGTCTGTTGTCCGAGTTGCGAGACTGTCGTATCCATCACGTTGCATTGTGACAATGAGAGTGCCATGGCCATCGCCAACAATGACCACGTGCATCACACGTACAAAGCACATCAACGTTGCGTATCACTATGTGCGTTCGTTGTTGCATGACAGCAGCATCAGCATCGTGTGTGTTGAGACACCACGGCAGTTGGCTGACTTCTTGACCAAGGTACTGAAGCACGACTCGTTCAAGAAGGCTATGAGTTCGGTCGGCGTGCGTCCGTGAGTGGCTCTCTTTGTCCCTGCTTGCGTCTCCGCGTGGCTGGGGGAGTCTATTCATTGACTGTCTCTGAACGCACATGTGCACTACACCCGTGAGTCATGGGGGAATGCTGGTTTTTGTGCATCTCTCATTGTACTCTGTTGTGACCTCCCTGCTTGTGTACATCGGCGTGCAGATGACTGACGGCGAGACTCGACACTCCTGGAGTGTCAAAAAGTCCATTTTCTTTGGCATTTCAACTCCTCGGGAAACGCTGTTGGTTTCTCGTTCGGAGAATTCTTTACATTCGGCCCCATACTGAGCGCTGACATGGCTCCGACCGGTGACAAAGACAAAGGACCGCCACATCCTTCTTCCTCCTCCTCCGGGGTCATGAGCCCATGCTCGCAGGCTATTGCGGACCTGAAGAGTCAGCAAGATGAGATACATCGCCTACTGCATGAGCAGACCGACACCATCCGCACGCTCACTGATCTTCTTCAGAGTCAGTCCATGGCCCCACAGCACACCTCCGAGGGATTTGGCAGTATCACACCTTCTACACAGCAGTCAGCATCTACACCGAGGAGAGCGATAGGACAGGACCCACCACTTCTTGAGCCTTTGGAGGAGGACCCTGATATGCCAGGCATGGACGATGAAAATCCCGAGAGGGAGATCCGCCTACTTCAAGAGCGTCTTCGCCAGTTGCAGACGCGTTTTGGTTCCCCGTTCCCAGTGATCCGACCTTCGCCTGAGACCTACCTCGGCGACATTCCTCGTCTTGATGTCTTCCCCATCCCTCATCTTTCCCATCCTGTGGTTGCTCTCCCTACGGAGCGGCAACCCAAGGACTTCGAGACACCACCCCCACGATATGTCAGCGAGGACGGCTTTGACTGCTGGGAGACCCTGTTCCAGGTCTGGGCCACTTCCGAGGGAGTTTGGCCCTACTACCACAGTCAGTACCAGGTTACGGATCGTGCTGAGGTGTTGACAGTGGCTTGGGCGATGCATGGACTTCTTTACGCTATGCCTCACGAGACTGTCGTGGACTTTTGCCCCTTCCTTGGAGAGGTCGGCACAGGCGCGGTTGGTGACCCATGTCGGGGCTAGGAGCTGGCATTGTCACTGCTTGCTACAAAGATGCACGCCACCCTCGCGGCTCACATCTGCGCCTTCCACTCCCTTCGTCAGGGACATGCCGAGCCCGCAGCCGCTTACTAGCGACGCGCCATGCGCATCTACACGTACCTTGGGACCGCAGGAGAGATACAGCTGTGGGCGCTTCGCACGCTCATGATCGGAGTCCGTCTTGAGCATGCCGACATCTTCACAAGGTACAACGACGCCGCGCTCAAGCCTTTCTCCACCTCCCTTCAGCTTCTTCCTTGGGCGCATCAGCTTTTCCTCCAAGTGACATCCGCTCGTGAGGCAGCCGTCGCCCACCACGAGAGTTCACTTGCTGCACCAGTCATCACATCACCACCGACGCTTGTCTTGCAGTTCACTTCTCCATCCTTTGGCACGCCCTCCTCTTCCCCTTCCACCCCAGCTACCCTGACTCAAACGGATGGTGTGGCAGCAGCAGCCTAGGGGAAGAAGAGCAGAAAGAAGCGTGGCTCAGGCCAGCAGCAGTCATCGCATCAATAATCATCGCAACAGTAGTCATCAGGCGGTAGCAGTGGACACACTGTTCACTACTACAACTCTGGAGGCGCTCGCCGCTACACCGAGTGCCAGCGGCCGCTCGACTGGGCACAGATCACTCGCCGTCTTCAGGCTGCACACGCACACCGGTTTGCGTCAAGTAGCACAGCCTCTGGTCGTGCGGCGTCCACAACTGCAGCCGTTCCCGCTTCCCCACCGGCGAGCAGCGGAGTCCCGGACCCCCGTGACCGCACCATCGCCGAGCTCCATCAGCTTCTGGCGCTTCGCTCTCAGGGAGGTGCGAGTGTGTCGTCACAGCTGGGTGGTTCACAGACTGTCTGTTTGTCTGTTCTCCTCTCTTGTGATGACTCGTGTGAGGGAGCACAGCTGGCATGTGATGATGATGGGCTTGACAATACAGATTGGATTTCTGAGTCTCACCTATGCGCCCTTCGTCGTTTTCCCTCCTTTGTTACCGAGCGCCCGTCTGTAGCCGAGTGTTCCATTGCCCGTTGCACCGTGACGTCCTCGAGTCGTGATTCAGGTGGCACTTGGATCATCGATTCCGGTGCCACTCACCACATGACATGTCGTTGTAGTGACTTCGTTGTCCTCGGTCCTGTGGCGTCTGTTCGTTCCGTTCGCACAGGCTCTGGTCAGTCCTTGCCAGTCCAGGGTGTTGGGGTTGTGTGCTTTGATGGTCCGTCTGGCCCCTTGTATCTCTGTGACGTGCTTTTTGTGCCTGACCTTGAGCGCAGCTTGCTCTCTGTGGGTGCCTGCACTTTGATGGGACTCTCTATGGAGCACACTACCGGCTCCACGAAAGTGACTGCTCTTGATACTCGCACTGTTGTTCTTCGTGCCTCTGTTGTGGATGATATGTATCGTGTTCCTTGATCTTTTCTTCTCCTTGCCCCCCTTCCCCTCTTGCTCGTGTATTTGTGAATGGTGTCCTATCTGCTGAGCATCACAGCCTACTGCATCGACATCTGTGTCATGTGGGCTTCGACATTGTGTTGAAGCTCATTAGGAAACAGCCTGCCCTTGGTCTTGACGCGGCCTCTTTTGAGAAGCCGCCCAAGACCGATTGTGTGTTTTGCGCTCAGGGTAAGATGCATCGCTATACTTACCTGACTCCCGTTCTCGAGATTTTCACCCCCTTGAGCTGGTCCGTTTGGACCTTCTCGTTCCTCTCCCTGTGAAGTCCTTATCCGATCGGAGCCGATATGTCTTGACCCTGGCCGATGACTTCACCCGGATGCGGTGGGTCTACAGCCTGCGCCAGAAGAGTGATGCCACTCTCGCAGTTCGTCTCTAGCTAGTGGTGGCTGAGCGTCGGTCTCGCCACTCACTTCATACCTTCCGCTCGGATTGCGGCGGTGAGTTTCTTGGCAACATGGACAGTTCCTTTGCCGAGCGCGGGATGTTTCACCAGGTCTCTACTCCTGCCACTCCTCAGCAGAACGGTGTCTCCAAGCGCTGGACCCACACCATGGAGGATGCGGTTTGTGCTATGCGGTCTGAGTGCGGTCTCCCGGAATCCTTCGCCTTCGAAGGATTCGCCTACATGACGTGGGTCGGGAACCGCCTCCCACACGGTCCTCTTCCGGACCACGTTACACCGTATGAGCTCTGGTTTGGCCACCGTGCTGATCTGCGTCTTGCTCATGTCTGGGGCTCAGTGGCTTCTATGTGGTACACAGAGGATCAGCAAGGGTCCAAGGTCTCTCCGCGGGGTTGCTTGTGTGCCTTCGTTGGTATCTCCCCGCGGTCGAAGGCCTGGCGTTTTTGGGACCCTGTCCGTCGTCGCATTGTTGAGTCCCGTGACACTCTCTTCTTTGAGTCTCTCACCTACCGCAATCTGATGTAAATTCTATCGATGTCTGTCATGCACGTTCCTACGTGTGAGGTTTCTTGACGGATGGGGGAGTGTGAGCCTACGAGCACCTCTCGTCTGGCTGATGTGTCCCTTCGAGCCCCCTCCACTTCTCGGTCCCCGGCTCTTGATGACCCGCCGATCATCGATGTTGGCCCAGAGACCACTCTCGTCCAGCCTGTCTCCTCTCCTACACCATCGTGCCCCACACACACCCATGATGTTGTCCCTCTGTCCGCCGATACTCTTGTCTCTCTAGGCGGTCCTGCTCCCACTCCCAGTCGTGCGTCTCCCATTCGTTCACTAGCCTCTCTTCCCACTGCATCACATGCCCCTGTGCCTAAGTCCTCACCAGATGTGTTCGTGCCTGTCTCTCAGCCTGCGGTTAGCCCTTCGAGCCCAGGCTACTCGCATGAGCACGGTGGTCGTCTTCGACCGTTCGCCTCCGGAGCCCTTCGAGCGTCAAGTCCCGCACCCAGGCGCTCCACTCGCAGCGTTGCGAGTGACGATCCCAGCACAAAGGCCCTTGCCCTCGAGTTTCCGTAGAGATCACACATAGGTACATCCAACGTGTCTTGTAGGGCACGATCTCTTCACTCACAAGTTTCGTACCGCTTGTGATGCAACACCTGACCTTGTGGTCGTCAGGCCTAGTTTTGAGACGTGTGCACTCATTACTCAGATTGTTGGCGCCTGATCCGAGCACACAGAGGGACGCCCTCTCATCAGAGGATACCGACACCTAGCATGCCGCCTACGAGGATGAGCTTCGTGCCATCCAAGAACACGGAGTTTACGAGCTAGTCGACCTTCCACCTGGGAGAAAGGCGATTCAGGTCAAGTGGGTCTTTCGCCAGAAGGGGAAGCCGGATGGCTCACTGGAATGCCACAAGGCTCGCTTGGTCGTCAAGGGGTACTCTCACATCGAGGGCGTTGATTACACCGACACCTTTGCCGCTGTTGGTCGCATGACCTTGGCTCGCGCTCAGTTTCATGTGGTGGCTCAGCATGACCGGAAACTGCACCAGATGGATGTGAACAATGTGTTCCTCCATGGCTCTCTGGATGAGAAGATTTACCTGGCACAGCCATCAGGCTTTGAGGACGGTGATAAGGTCTGGCGCTTGCGCAAGTCCTTGTACGGACTCAAATAGTCTCCTCGATGCTCGAACCGGGAGATCACAGGCACTCTGACTTGTGTAGGATATGTACAGAGCAAGGAAGATCCCTCTCTTTTCATCCGACAGGTGCCTGAGCGGTTCACTACCATCCTGGTCTATGTGGATGACCTCGTGATCGCGTCTCCTTCGATGGAGGCCGTGAAGGAGGCCAAGGCGGTCCTCTAGACTGCTTATAGGATGAAGGGCCTTGGTCCTGCAGCGGTGTTTCTTGGCATGGAGAATGTACGAGACTGTAGACGCCGGACACTTCTGTTCCATCAGGTCCGATACGCATGCGTTCTGGGGGAGGGCTTCACTGACCTCCTTGGCACAGTTCCAACGGCCTCCACACCTCTCGCACCTGAAGGGCAGGATGCCCCAAAGGTGGACGATCCCACACAGCTGGGGGAGACAGTGGATGTGACCTTGTACCTCGGCCTCATCGGATCTCTGATGTACCTGGCCACTACCACACACCCCAGCATCGCTTTTGCCGTCAACCTCCTTGCACAGTTTTCGTACGCTCCTTGTGCTAGAGCCCTCCATGTGGCCGTGCGAGTGGTGTGGTACGTGGTTTCCACGCCGTACCTCGGACTTTGCTTTTGTTGGCAGTGTTCGGTGGTTCTTGAAGGCTACACCGACACCGACTAAGCCTAGAGCCCAGATGGACGTACTCGCACCGGTTACGTGTTCCTGCTCGGTGGTACCGCTGTTTCCTGGCGCAGAGGGAAGCAGGGCTGCATTGCACATAGCTCGTTGGAGGCAAAGCATGTTGCTCTAGGTGCAAGGGTTGCTGAGGCTGTGTGGCTGTAGCGCCTGTTCCTTGAGCTGGGTCAGTCAGTGCCCACCATTGTGCTTCGTTGTGACAACCAGAGTGCTCTCGCCATTGCGGAGAACTCTGGTGTCTTTCATGCTCGCACGAAGCACATTGCGGTTGAGCATTACTTCGTGCGTGATCTGTGGAGTGACACGTGATTTCCGTCATATGGGTCGGCACTGACATGCAACGTGCTGATTTCTTGACGAAGGCACTAGCGCGCGGGAAGTTTCTTGTGGCCATTCGTTTTGTTGGGGTTCGCCCCTTGCTTGAGAGTGGTTGATCATGGGGTGTGTCTGTGTCTGTGTCGCGATTGTTTTTGCACGCGTTCTTGCACTCGTTTCAGTGTTGCACGTGTATGGACATGCGTACCATCGGGTCATGGGGAAGTGTTGTGATTTGTGACGTTTCTGTCGACCTATACAGCTTACTGTGACCACTCGGCCGTGTCCATGCTCGTCCAGATCCCTGATGTGGACCCAGGTGGCACCGAGGCATTGTGTGGTGGTGGACTACCTGCTCGGAGCTGATCGACGGTCGCCCTAGAGTCCTGGATGTTGTTTGGGACCTTCAGCAGTTTTTCTGCAACTTGTAGGATTTTATCAGTGGACTGGCCGTGGGCTCGATTTGCATGTCTTTGCATTGTGTGCCCATCATTTGTTGCCGGATGCATGCATGTGACCAGTCATAGCTTTTGGCTTGAGATTTTGCACGTGTAGGTTCATACGGCGTAGCGTTCTGACTTGTCTACGCTGAGTTACGGCCAAAACAGTGGTTTGGGGCCGGTTTTAGGACAGACATTGCACTGCCGCGTGCGACACCCGCCGTACACCGCGGCCGGTACTCATGCCATGGACCTGTCATTTTTCATTTCTCTCTGCAAATGCTATTGAATCATTGTGACACTTTACCTTCTGTCCCCTAGCTAGACCCTTGCCGTTGTGTGCACGACTTGTGACTGTCGTCATCGTCTCACCAGGCGCTGATGCCTAGTCAGTGGCAACATCGCTAGGAAGTTTCCACGTATTTTCTCAACCGTAACACCGACACTGCAAACGCAATCGTGCGGTCAGAAACAGCTAGAAAAGTAACAGCAAAGAGTTATGGCTGCCTGAACCCAGGTAGTGCCTACGATGGCCCATGATGCCAAACAGTGCCGCGCAGCACGAGACATGGAGCCTAAGAAGACCATGACACTGCAGACGCAACCATACAGTCGGTTCCAGCGCCTGGCGCATGTAGAAAGCATCTACGGTGGCAGTGACCGCCGGCGGCCCAACTGCCAAGGAGGCCTGCCGATGGAGCTAAGCACGTCGTCCTGGAGAGGAGGCTCCAACGAACTGCGAGTAGGCTTCAGCGTGCGTCGGCTCCACCGGAGGACACTCCAGCAGCGTTGAATCTTGCCGTCAGTCACCTGCATGCCGATGTATACAAGCCGAGAGGACTCAACAATGCACAATGAGGATGTGCAAAAACCAATAGACCAGAGCTCATGTCTCATTCAGCATGGGCTTGCATGCCCTAGGCTCATTTTAGCACAACCCTAGGTGACATCGACCCCGATGTTGTGATTTGTGACGTTCTTGTACAGTCTACTGTGACCACTCGGCCGTGTCCATACTCGAGCAGATCCCTGAGGCAGACCCTGGTGACATTAGAGGGACGACGGGCGGCGGACTACCAGCTAGGAGCTGGCCGACTACCGTTCCAGAGCCTCGGACACTGCCGGGACTCCCTGCTGTTTTTCTGCAGCCTGCATGAGTCATTTCGCCGGACTGGCCATGGGCCCGATTTGCATGTTTTTGCATTGCGTGTCCACTGTCTGATGGTGGATGCATGCATGTGGCCAGTCGTAGCGTCCTTCTTGTCATCCTGCAAATCAAGGTTCAGACGGCGGAGCATTCTGACATGTGTGCGGAGAGTTATGTCCAAAACAGTGGTTTTGGACTGGTTTTAGGACAGCTCTTGGACCACCGCGTGCAACACCCGCTGTGCGCCGCGGCAGGTACGTAGGCCATGAACCTGTCATTTGTTATCTCTCTCTGCAAATGCTATTGAAGCATTGAGACACTTTGTCTTGTGTCCCCTAGCCAAACTCTTGCCGTTGCGTGCACGACTTGTGACTGTCGTCACCGTCTGACCACGCACTAACGCCTGGTCAACGGGAGTTTTGCTAGGAAGCTTCCTTGCATCTTCTCATGATATCAGAGCAATGAGACAGTTCTCACTGAGCTGTGCAGCAGAGACGCAGCAGAGCAGCAATAGTGAGAGTCACAGCTGTACCAGATCCACTTGGGCCTGTTGAAGACAACTGGTCGCCGTCGACGCAGCCCACAACCATCATGTGAGACCGTAGCAGCGGCGTTGCCACTATGCCAACAGTAGCATAGTAGCAGAGCAGCAACAGCAGCAGCAGCAACGACAGCAGCAGCGCCGTAGTAGTAGCTACAACAGCGCGTGGCGGCTGCATCGAGTGCAGCCGCCGTCCGCAGTCGCAACGACGGCCACGGCAGCAGCACCGAGCGGCGGCAGTAGCAGCGGCAGCAACAGCAGCGCAGCAACAGTAGTGGCAGTCGCGGCGATAGTAGCAGAGCTGCAGCAACTGTAGCAATAGCAGCGTAGCAACAGTAGCAACAGTGCGCGGTGGTGGCAACGAGCAGCAGGCACAGCGCGCAGTAGCAGTAGTACTATTGCGCAGCCGTTGCTTCCACTATTGTGCATGCAAACATGCAGCTGTTGCTGCAGCTGACAGCACAGCTATAGCAGTAGCTGAGCGGAAGCTGCTGCGCAGCCTCCGCGTAGCTTCCACGCAACCGCCGCGGAGTGGCTGCACGCTCGCGTAGAACCGCGAGAGAAAAAAACAGAAAGGAGGGAGGGAGTCGAGCCGACGTCAGCATTTTTGCTTGCTGACGTCATCGGGTCGTGCTGACGTCAGCAACCACCTGCTGACGTCAGCACCATACTTAGCCAAACTTTTGGCCGGACAGTCAAACATTGCCAGCGTCTCAACTCCTCGAGAAACGCTGATGCTTCTGAAATCCGACAAACCTGATTTGTCAACCCATACTGAGAGGCGACATGAACTCGTCTGACAACAAGGGGAAGGCAACAGATGATCCCTCCTCCTCTTCCGGGGTCCTGAGCCCACGCTCGCAGGCCATTGAGGATCTACAAGGCCAGCAGGTTGAGATGCATCGCCTATAGCGGGAGCAGACTGATGCCATCCGTACACTGACTGAGCTTCTGCGTGGCCAGTCCACAGTCCCACGGCAGGTTTTCGAGGGAGCTGTTGGCGTCGCGGTCTCTACACAGCAGACGGCTAAGGCACCCGTTACAGGAGCTCGACCTGACCCACCACCTTCTGACCTCCTGGATGATGAGCCATTCATGCGAGGCATGACAGACGACTCCCCGGATCATGAGATTCGAGTTCTTCAGGAGCGCCTCCGTCAGCTACAGACGGGCACCAGATCTCCTTGGATTCCTCCAGTGCCATCGTGATCCGACTATCCCGGTAACTATCCCCTTCCAGGAGTCATCCCCATCCCTCGTCCCCCTTGGCTTGCGGCTGCTCTCCCCACGGAGCGGCAACCCAAGGACTTTGAGACACGGTACATCATTGAGGACGGCTTCGACTATTGGGAGATCCTCTTTCAGGTTTGGACTACTTCAGAGGGCGTGTGGCCCTACTACCATAGCCCGTATCAGCCTGCAGACCCAGAACAGGTGCTGACAGCAGCCAGAGTGATGCGCGGGCTCCTCTATGCCATGCCACGCAAGACCGTCGTCGACTTCCCCCCCTTCCTTGGCGAGTCCGGCACAGGCACCGACGCCGATCCACGCAGAGGTTGGGATCTGGCCTTATCCCCGCTGGTCGCGGAGACGTACACCACCCGTGTAGCACACATTCGTGCCTTCCACTCTCTCCGTCAGGGGTCTGCACAGCCTACAACCAATTGCTAGCGACGCGCCATGCGCATCTACACGCCCCTTGGGACCTCCGGAGGTACACGGCTGTGGGGGCTCCGTACTATGATGCTCAGAGTTCACCTTGAGTATGCTAACATCTTCACACGATACAGCGATACTGTCCTTGAGGCCTTTTCAGTCACTCTGTAGCTTCTCCCTTGGGCGCATCAGCTCTTCCTCTAGGTGACTTCAGCCCGCGAGGCAGCAGTGGCTCATCAGGAGACTTCCCTTGTTGCAGCAGTCGTCGCATCACCACCATTATCCCTCCTGCAGTCTCCTTCATCCTCCATCATGTCCTCATCTTCCTCCTCCTCTTTGGCCCCATCCACACCCACTCAGACATAGGGTATTGCAGCTGCAGCACAGGGAAAGAAGAAGAAGGGGAAGTGTGGATCAGGTCAGTAGCAGTCACAGCAGCAGTCGTCCTCCAGTAGTAGCAGTGGACGTTCTGTTCACTGCTACAACTGTGGAGGCGCCCATCACTACACCAAATGCTAGTAGCCACTCGACTGGGCGCTGATTACTCGTGGGCTCCCTGCTGCACACGCCCTCCGTTCCACGTCAAGCACATCATCCTTGCCATCCTCCGGACGCGTGGCGGCCACGACTGAAGTTGTTCCCGCTTCTCCACCGGTGAGTAGCAACGATCGGGACCCACGCGACCGCACCATCGTTGAGCTCTAACACCTTCTGGCGCTCCGCTTTCAGGGAGGTGCGAGTGTGTTGTCATCATCGGGTGGTCCACAGACTGTCTGTCCGTCCAAACCTGTGACTCGTGACAACGCATGTGGGGAAGCACAGTCAGCATGTGATGATGATGGGCCTAACTGCACTGATTGGATTCATGAGTCGCATCTTTGTGTCCTACGTCGTTCCTCCCCACTGACGGCTCAACGTCCCTCTGATGCCGAGTGTTCCATCGCCCGTTGTACAGTGACGTCCACCAGTCCTGACTCCGGTGGCACTTGGATCATCGATTCTGGTGCCACTCATCACATGACGTGTCGTCGTAGTGATTTTGTTGTTCTCGGTCCAGTCACGTCTGTCCGTTCCGTCCGTACAGGCTCTGGTCAGACCTTGCCAGCCCATGGTGTTCGGGTTGTGTGTTTTGGACGGTCTGTCTAGCCCCTTGTACCTTTCTGACGTGTGGTTAGTGCCTCATCTTGAGCTCAGCCTACTTTCTGTGCATGCCTGCACACTGATGGGTCTCTCTGTGGAGCATACCGCAGACTCAGCGACTGTTACTACAACTGACAATCAGAGTGTTTTCCTTCGTGCCTCTGTCGTGCATGATCTGTATCACCTCTCTCGTACCTCCTCCCCTTGCTCCCCTTCCTCCTCCGCTCGGATTTTTGTCACTGGTGTTCTGTCTCCGGAACACCAGCGGTTGCTTCATCGCCGTCTGTGTCACGTGGGCTCCGATACAGTATCAAAGCTCATTTGGACACAGCCAGCTCTCGGTCTTGACGAGGCTTCTTTCGAGAAGCCGCCCAAGACCGACTCTCTTTTTTGCGCTCAGAGGCAGATGCACCGATGCACCTACCCTGACTCTCGTTCCCGAGCACTTCGGCCTATTGAGTTAGTTCACTCGGACCTTTTCGGTCCTCTTCCGGTCGAGTCCCAATCTGATCGGGGCCGGTATGTTCTAACTCTGACTCATGACTTTACCCAGATGCGGTGGGTTTACAGCATGCGTCAGAAGAGTGACGCTGCCCTTGCAATTCAACTCCGGCTCATGATGGCTGAGCGTCAGTCACGTCACACACTGCATACTTTCCGCTCAGATCGCGGCGGTGAGTTCCTTGGCGAGCTGGACGGATTCTTTACCGAGCATGGGAGTTTTCACCAGGTCTCCGCTCTTGCTACCCCTCAGCAGAACGGTGTTTCCGAGCATTGGAACCGCACCATGGAGGATGCGGTTCGCGCTATGCAGTGTGAGTGCGGTCTCCCTGAGTCCTTCGCTTTTGAGGGCTTTGCCTACATGACGTGGGTCTGGAACCGCCTCTCGCACGGTCTGCTTCCGGACCATATTGCACCGTATGAGCTCTGGTTTGGACATCATGCTGCCCTTCGTCTCGCTCGCGTCTGGGGATCCCTGGCCTCCGTGTAGTACACCAAGGACCAGCAGGGGTCCAAGGTCTCCTCTCGAGGTTGCTTGTGTGCCTTTGTAGGCATTTCCCCGCGGTCAAAGGCTTGACGCTTCTAGGACCCTACTCATCGTCGCGTCATTCAGTCTCGCGACGCGCTCTTTTTCGAGTCTCTCACCTACCGTGACCTGACTTCGATCACAGCACTCTCCACCACGCATGTTCCTACCAGTGAGGGTTCTTGGTGGATGGGGGAGACTTTTGCGCCAGCGAGCACCTCTCATCAGGCTCATATGTCCGCTCGATCCCCCTTCACCTCTCCATCTCCGGCCCTTGATGACCCGGTGATCATCGCTGTCGGTCCAGAGACCTCGCCCGTATAGCCTCTTTCACACCCCACAGGTGTCCCTGCTTCAGCTCCCGCGACTACTTCTGCACTAGCACCTGCGTCAGCCACCACTCCTGTTTTTGTGTCTGGTCCAGTCTCGCCTAATCCCGCACCTCCGTTTGCTGGCACTCCTGCCTCTGTGTCATGTCCAGTCTTGCCTGCTCATGCTATCACATCCGACCCCGTGTCCCCCACACACGCGTCTCCTTGCACAGCATGACCGACTGCCTTGCCTCAGCCCTCACTAGCTGTGGTCATGCCTCTCCTTGAGCCTGAGGTGCGCCCCTCGTGCCCACGTTACTCCCGTGAGCCTGGTGGCCATCTTTGACTACTGGATTCGGGAGCCCAGCAAGCGTTGGGCCCTGCACCCAGGCGTCCCTCTCGCAGCATTGCGAGTAGTGACCACGGCAAAAAGGCCCTAGGCCTGAGTGTTCGCACTGAGCTCACAGAGGTACATCCAGCATGCCCCGTAGGGCACGATCTCGTCACTCGGGAGTTCCATATCGCTTGTGATGCAACAGCTGATCTTGTGGACGTCAGGCCTAGCAGCGAGGCATGTGCCCTTGTCACGCAGAGCTCTCCCTCTGTGGCACCCGACCTCGGCACCTTGAGGGAAGCTCTCTCATCACAGGATGCTGACGCTTGATGAGTTGCCTGTGAGGATGAGCTTTGCACTATCCGAGAGCATAGAGTCTACAAGCGCGTCGACCTTCCGCCTGGGAGGAAGGCTATTCAGGTCAAGTGGGTCTTCCGCAAGAAAGTGAAGTCAGATGGCTCACTGGAACGCTACAAGGCCTGCTTGGTCATCAAGGGGTACTCTCAAATTGAGGGCGTCAATTACACTAACACTTTTGCCCATGTCGGCCGCATGACCTTAGCTCAAGCTCTGTTTGGTCTAGTGGCTCAGCATGACTGGGAACTGCACAAAATGGATGTGAACAATGCGTTCCTCCATGGCTCTCTAGATGAGGAGACTTACGTGGCTCAGCCACCAGGCTTTGACGATGGTGACAAGGTCTGGCCCTTGCGCAAGTCCTTGTACAGCCTCAAGCAGTCTCTGCGGTGTTGGAACCAGGAGATCACTGGCACTTTGACTCGTGCGAGATACGTACAGAGCGAGGCTGATCCCTCTCTCTTCATCCTACCGACACCAGAGCGGTTCACCGCCATCCTGGTCTATGTCGATGACCTTCTGATCGCGTCTCCGTCCCTCGAGGCCGTGAAGGAGGCTAAGGCAGTCCTTCAAACTGCCTACAGGATGAATGATCTCGGTCCTGCATCGGTGTTTCTTGGTATGGAGATCGTGCGAGATCGCAGGCGTCGGATGTGTTACTGCATCAAGCCCGATATGCACAAATCGTGGGGGAGCGTTTGAGCGATCTCCTTGCTGCAATGCCCACCGCTTCCACACCTCTTACACCGGATGGGCAGGATGCCCTAAAGGTGAATGATCCCACACAGCTAAGGGAGACAATGGACGTGACCTTGTACCTCTGTCTCATCGGATCTCTGATGTACCTGGCAACTACCACACGTCCTGACATCGCTTTTGCTCTCAACCTCCTTGCTTAGTTCTTGCAGGCTCCTCGTGCTAGAGCCCTTCACACGGCTGTGCGAGTGGTACAGTACGTGGTCTCCACACCGTACCTCGGACTCTGCTTTTATTGGTAGTGTTTGATGGTCCTTGACGACTACACTGACAGCGACTGGGCTTAGAGCCCAAATGGATGCAGCCGTACTGACTACGTGCTCCTGCTCTGTGGTACTACTTTCTCTTGGTGTAACAAGAAGCAGGGTTGTATCGCACGTAGCTCGTCAGAGGCAGAGTACGTTGCTTTGGGCGCAGGGGCTGTTGAGGCGGTATGGTTGCAGCGCCTGTTTCTTGAGCTTGGTCACTCAGTACCCGCCATTGTGCTTCGTTACGACAACCAGAGTGCCCTCGCCATTGCGGAGAACTCCGGTGTCTTTCACGCTCCCACAAAGCACATTGCGGTTGAGCATCACTTTGTGCGTGATCTGGTGGAGCGACACGTGATCTTCGTCATGTGGGTTGGTACTGACATGCAGCGTGCTGATTTCTTGATGAAGGCACTAGCTCGCGCAAAGTTCCTTGTGGCCAATCGTTCTGTTGGGCTTCGCCCCATGTCTGAGGGTGGTTGAGTGTGGGATGTGTGTCTGTGTCTCATCTATTTCACACTCACTATTGTACTTGTCCCAGTGTTGCACGTGTATGGACATGCGTACCATCGAATCATGGGGGAGTGTTGAGATTTGTGACGTTCTTGTACAGTCTACTGTGACCACACGGGTGTTTCCATACTCGTGCACATCCTTAAGGCAGAACCTGGTGACATCGGAGGGACAATAGGCGGCAGAATACCAGCTTGGAGCTGGCCGACTACAGTTCCAGAGCCTCGGACACTGCCGGGACTCCCTGTTGTTTTTCTACAGCCTGCAGGAGTCTTTTCGGCGGACTGACCATGAGCCTGATTTGCATATTTCTGCATTGCGTGTCCAGTCTGATGACGGATGCATGCATGTCACCAGTCGTAACGTCTGTCTTGTGATCTTGCACATCTAGGTTCAGACGGCGTAGCATTTTGACATGTGTGCATAGAGTTATGGCAAAAACAATGGTTTTGGGCCGGTTTTAGGACAGCTCTTGGACCGCCGCATGTAACACCCGCTGTGTGCCACGGCAGATATGTAGGCCATGGACCTGTCATTTGTTATCTCTCTCTGCAAATGCTATTGAAGCATTCAGACACTTTGCCTTGTGTCCCCTAGCCGAACTCTTGCCGTTCCGTGCACGACTTGTGACTGTCATCACCGTCTGACCAGGCATTGACGCCTGGTCAACAGAAGTGTTGCTAGGAAGCTTCCTTGCATCTTCTCACCCGCATCAAGTCTCTGACATGGGAGGCTCAGGCAACTGGTTTCCATCACCTTGTTACCCTGTTACTCACTAGATTTACTTCTGTGACTCTCCAAGATCCTTCTAAGCTATGGGCATGTGCGTTGTGCATGCCTCGTGCGTATTACATTTCGACTCCTGGCAAGCAATCTCCTACCCATGTTGGACTACGGCAATTATCACGAAGCACCTTTTTTATTTGTAAATTGGAAATAATTTTAGGTCATGCTTGCCCATGCAAAAACGAACATGAGCTCTGTTTGTGAGTGCGATGCCGACGGCAAGAATTTGGCTAAGTCTAGAACGCTGAATACAAAGAACAAAGAGAGAGTACAAATGAGCCCCTAGCGGGCTTAAGTAGGGGCGCCGGCAACTAGCCGCACCGGGCCCCGTCACCCCTGCTGAGCCCAAACGGGTCAGCGGGGAGAACACAATGCGTACACCACGATAATAATAACGGTGGTCTCCTCGAGGCACCGGAACAGCTCTCCGAGTACCTGGGTCTCGACCACCGAGAAAACAGGAACAGTGCCAGAAAATCTCAGAATCAACGTCCAGACATCACACCCGGCTTTCTGAACATCGGAAGCTCCACAACAGCCATCGGGTCTCCTCGTTGCACTGGTATAGTCCACCGGGTACGTGGGTCTCAACCCACTGAGAAAACTCTCCTAGCTCCCGACAAGCCCACAGGGCTACCGGAACGCATCGACTGTGTCTCGCAGGCGCTGTCGTACGTGGTGGAGAAGTATCGAGACACCCCGAAGGCCTGTCGTGTCATCACGCTCTCCACTATATACCCCGGATGTGGGTGTATCGGTAAACTAGCAATGTCGGTCGTGACGGGTGGAAGCCATACAAACCAGCACTCTCCCTGGCTGACATAGCCGTCCATGCCAGAACGAATGAACAAAGGCATGGAACAACAATGTATGGCAAGCCATAACATGCATGAGTCAACCTACACACACACACACACACACA
>SZWC01002562.1:27301-37533 GCA_023375785.1 Penium margaritaceum | reverse complement strand
CATAAATACTACGCAACCACGTGTCCTACATGATAGAGATGATCATTGGATAAGTCATCAAGTCCGGATAAGTCATCAAGTCTTCACCTGCTGCAATATTGATGGTCAATCAGTGGACACTGGATGTCCAAGTGCAGAGAAAAACTCCTGTGTGTTCACATAATTAACAAAAGAATCAACACAAAAACGGTGTCAGGCCTCACAGCAATGCTGCCTGCATCCAAGCTACCTGGGGATGGCCTCCTCTGAGGCCAAATCAAACATCCTCTCCAAAGCATACATATTCTCCAGGGTCTCACTCACTGTGCGAGCATCAGAGCCGTCGGTCCTGAGGTGGGTCATGGGACCATGCAGAATCTTGTTCACAATGCCCTTGCTCAGCTCCTCCACCAACTTCCTCTGCTTCTTTGAGGTCTCGTCTCCCATTTTCGTTAGAATCCTCTGCAACTCAGCCTGGCGGATGTTCTCAACCTTTTGCCTGAGTTTCTTGATGGTGAGTACAGTCTCGAGAGAGTCTCTCCAGGCCTTGAAAGATGCAAGCGCGTCCTCGATAATGGCTTGAGCCTCCATGGCCTTTCGCCGCCTCTCCTCCTTGCACAAAATGGATGTGAACAATGCGTTCCTCCATGGCTCTCTAGATGAGGAGACTTACGTGGCTCAGCCACCAGGCTTTGACGATGGTGACAAGGTCTGGCCCTTGCGCAAGTCCTTGTACAGCCTCAAGCAGTCTCTGCGGTGTTGGAACCAGGAGATCACTGGCACTTTGACTCGTGCGAGATACGTACAGAGCGAGGCTGATCCCTCTCTCTTCATCCTACCGACACCAGAGCGGTTCACCGCCATCCTGGTCTATGTCGATGACCTTCTAATCGCGTCTCCGTCCCTCGAGGCCGTGAAGGAGGCTAAGGCGGTCCTTCAAACTGCCTACAGGATGAAGGATCTCGGTCCTGCATCGGTGTTTCTTGGTATGGAGATCGTGCGAGATCGCAGGCGTCGGATGTGTTACTGCATCAAGCCCGATATGCACGAATCGTGGGGGAGCGTTTGAGTGATCTCCTTGCTGCAATGCCCACCGCTTCCACACCTCTTACACCGGATGGGCAGGATGCCCTAAAGGTGAATGATCCCACACAGCTAAGGAAGACAATGGACGTGACCTTGTACCTCCGTCTCATCGGATCTCTGATGTACCTGGCAACTACCACACGTCCTGACATCGCTTTTGCTCTCAACCTCCTTGCTTAGTTCTCGCAGGCTCCTCGTGCTAGAGCCCTTCACACGGCTGTGCGAGTGGTGCAGTACGTGGTCTCCACACCGTACCTCGGACTCTGCTTTTATTGGTAGTGTTTGATGGTCCTTGACGGCTACACTGACAGCGACTGGGCTTAGAGCCCAAATGGACGCCGCCGTACTGACTACGTGCTCCTGCTCTGTGGTACTACTTTCTGTTGGTGTAACGAGAAGCAGGGTTGTATCGCACGTAGCTTGTCAGAGGCAGAGTACGTTGCTTTGGGCGCAGGGGCTGTTGAGGCAGTATGGTTGCAGCGCCTGTTTCTTGAGCTTGGTCACTCAGTACCCGCCATTGTGCTTCGTTACGACAACCAGAGTGCCCTCGCCATTGTGGAGAACTCCGGTGTCTTTCACACTCCCACAAAGCACATTGCGGTTGAGCATCACTTTGTGCGTGATCTGGTGGAGCGACACGTGATCTTCGTCATGTGGGTTGGTACTGACATGCAGCGTGCTGATTTCTTGATGAAGGCACTAGCTTGCGCAAAGTTCCTTGTGGCCAATCGTTCTGTTGGGCTTCGCCCCATGCCTGAGGGTGGTTGAGTGTGGGATGTGTGTCTGTGTCTCATCTGTTTCACACTCACTATTGTACTTGTCCCAGTGTTGCACGTGTATGGACATGCGTACCATCGAATCATGGGGGAGTGTTGAGATTTGTGACGTTCTTGTACAGTCTACTGTGACCACACGGGCGTTTCCATACTCGTGCAGATCCTTAAGGCAGAACCTGGTGACATCGGAGGGACAATAGGCGGCAGACTACCAGCTTGGAGCTGGCCGACTACAGTTCCAGAGCCTCGGACACTGCCGGGACTCCCTGTTGTTTTTCTGCAGCCTGCAGGAGTCTTTTCGACGGACTGACCATGAGCCTGATTTGCATGTTTTTGCATTGCGTGTCCACTGTCTGATGACGGATGCATGCATGTCACCAGTCGTAACGTCTGTCTTGTGATCTTGCACGTCTAGGTTCAGACGGCGTAGCATTTTGACATGTGTGCACAGAGTTATGGCAAAAACAATGGTTTTGTGCCGGTTTTAGGACAGCTCTTGGACCGCCGCGTGTAACACCCGCTGTGTGCCGCGGCAGATATGTAGGCCATGGACCTGTCATTTGTTATCTCTCTCTGCAAATGCTATTGAAGCATTCAGACACTTTGCCTTGTGTCCCCTAGCCAAACTCTTGCCGTTCCGTGCACGACTTGTGACTCTCATCACCGTCTGACCAGGCATTGACGCCTGGTCAACGGAAGTGTTGCTAGGAAGCTTCCTTGCATCTTCTCACCCGCATCAAGTCTCTGACATGGGAGGCTCAGGCAACTGGTTTCCATCACCTTGTTACCCTGTTACTCACTAGATTTACTTCTGTGACTCTCCAAGATCCTTCTAAGCTATGGCCATGTGCGTTGTGCATGCGTCGTGCGTATTACATTTCGACTCCTGGCAAGCAATCTCCTACCCATGTTGGACTGCGGCAATAATCACGAAGCACCTTTTTATTTGTAAATTGGAAATAATTTTAGGTCATGCTTGCCCATGCAAAAACGAACATGAGCTCTGTGTGTGAGTGCGATGCCGGCGGCAAGAATTTGGCTAAGTCTAGAACGCTGAATATGAAGAACAAGGAGAGAGTACAAATGAGCCCCTAGCGGGCTTAAGTAGGGGCGCCGGCAGCTAGCCGCACCGGGCCCCGTCACCCCTGCTGAGCCCAAACGGGTCAGCGGGGAGAACACAATGCGTACACCACGATAACAAGAACGGTGGTCTCCTCGAGGCACCGGAATAGCTCTCCAAGTACCTGGGTCTCGACCACCGAGAAAACAGGAACAGTGCCAGAAAATCTCAGAATCAACGTCCAGACATCACACCCGGCTTTCTGAACATCGGAAGCCCCACAACAGCCATCGGGTCTCCTCGTTGCACTGGTATAGTCCACCGGGTACGCGGGTCTCAACCCACTGAGAAAACTCTCCTAGCTCCCGACAAGCCCACAGGGCTACCGGAACGCATCGACTGCGTCTCGCAGGCGCTGTCGCACGTGGTGGAGAAGTATCGAGACACCCCGAAGGCCTGTCGTGTCATCACGCTCTCCACTATATACCCCGGATGTGGGTGTATCGGTAAACTAGCAATGTCGGTCGTGACGGGTGGAAGCCACACAAACCAGCACTCTCCGTGGCTGACATAGCCGTCCATGCCAGAACGAAAGAACGAAGGCATGGAACAACAATGTATGGCAAGCCATAACATGCATGAGTCAACCTACACACACACACACACACACATCTGCTATCCATCTAGGGTCTCCCTGGACACTGGCACAGCCCACCAAGTGTCTGGGTCTCGACCATGAGAGGAGTGATGCACATGCACACAAACCAGTGTACTGCACATACACATGTCATGCACATGTCAGAGGACAAGATGGTCTCCTCGTGACAGTGGCGGTACCAGGGCACGAGTCTCGACCGCTACGAGCAATCCAACACAATAGTATCATCATCCAAACACAGGATCAAGGGAGGATCTGCTCGTAACACGGGTGCAACGCACCACGTGTCCGGGTCTCGACCAACAGCTCGCATGCACGTGCCACACACAGTATAGCCACACACCAAGACACACGATCACATGGTCTCCTCGTGACACTAGTAGAATGCACCAAGTGTCCGGGTCTCGACCAACAGTGTGCTACCATCTATATGCACCTGTGCAGGTACGTAGCATGAGCCACATGCGGGATGCTGTACATGCTCACGACAGAGCATGGACCTCGCCATGCATCTCCCATGATGTCGCGTGAGGTCCAGTTCCACACAACACTCCCCCTGGGCAGATGAACCTGGCAGCGATGTCCTCGATGGAGATGCTGATGTCGTAGCTGAACAGATCCTTGGCGATGAGTCATGTGGTGTATCCATCATGTAGAGATAGCTCCCCCTGTCACCTACGAGTCAACTCCCTCCCCCAAAGACAAAGTGGTGTCTCCGGCTACAACTCCTCACGTGTGTCTGCATCACCTGGGGTATACCAGTCCTCGCGTGACTGCCAAGGGTCCCAACTCACAGTCTCTCCTGCCTCCGCACTGCCGCGATGCATCTGTTTGCGCCGGAGGAACGAGAATGGGCGAGCAGCACGCGTGCGTGGATGAAGTGGCGGAGCTGGCCTCCGATACGGGATAGCACATCCTGAGACACAAGGGTGTACTCCCAGAAGAGGAGAGCTGGAGCGACGAACCAGATCACCACTCGTGGATGAAGAAGAGGATGGGGCAGGTGAGTTGGGTGGATGAAGGTGCGTGATGGTAGAAGTAGAAGAAGGAGAAGCGATGATGGAGTCGACAGGAGCAAGGATGGCGGAAGTCGAAGGCACNACAAAGTGGTGTCTCCGGCTACAACTCCTCACGTGTGTCTGCATCACCTGGGGTATACGAGTCCTCGCGTGACTGCCAAGGGTCCCAACTCACAGTCTCTCTTGCCTCCGCACTGCCGCGATGCATCTGTGTGCGCCGGAGGAACGGGAATGGGCGAGCAGCACACGTGCGTGGAGGAAGTGGCGGAGCTTGCCTCCGATGCAGGATAGCACATCCTGAGACACAAGGGTGTACTCCCAGAAGAGGAGAGCTGGAGCGACGAACCAGATCACCACTCGTGGATGAAGAAGAGGATGGGGCAGGTGAGTTGGGTGGATGAAGGTGCGTGATGGTAGAAGTAGAAGAAGGAGAAGCGATGATGGAGTCGACAGGAGCAAGGATGGCGGAAGTCGAAGGCACACTCACCTCTCCTATAATAGTGTCCCCAACGGACGTCATACTCGGAGCGCGTAAAAGATCCTCCCCAGGTTAAGGTGTGCCAGATGCTACTGGCGGAAGGCTCCTGTCGATAGCAGTGATGCTGCTCTCCTCTGAGAATCGCTCACGCGCTGCCATCATCTCCCGTTGTAGCATGACTACACGCACCTGCAGATCAGCATAATCTGCCTCGGACATGTCGAGGTGGCCCATGTTGACTTGGTGTAGAATGAACTCTGCCTCACTGGATGCTGCACATGCAGACTACACAACTCGTGAGTACAGCGCCATGTGCATCTCTGTTGCTGAAGACGATGGAACTAGTGCTACTACATCCTCTTGGGGGTCAACCAAGCTCGCAATGTACTGAGACGCTGGAACATCGGATGCAGCTGCAGGTGTCGCATCCACATCACAGCTCATGTCTGTCATGCGAAGAATGAACGGTTGCATGCCGTGAGAGAAGGAGAAGGAGGAGTCGTCAGAGTCCGTAGAGCATGTGGAAATGTCGCCCGTGCAGGTACTGCCACTCTCGGCGTCGATGTGATCGGTAGGGTCACCAACAGGTGAAACCGAGGGGGCAGAACTCAGCTCCTGCTGACGAGGTGACTCCATCTGCATGTATGGATCTGCTCCGGTATCCTTGACTGCCGCCGTAATGGACACAGGTGTACAAGGCTCCGGCTCAGCAATGTCCGTCAAGGCGACCAACAAGCGCAGCTGGTGCTCACGCATTGTCTCGCCGGGAAGGCTGGTCGCTGCCACCTGCTCAATAATGGAGTGAAGATCGTCATCTAACTCCGTCATGTGTGTCGGTGCTCCGTCCTGTGCACAGGATGTAGACTCAGGGAACATGGGTGACTCCTGACGGTGAAGCTAGTGCTCAGGTAGCGCAGATGACCCGATGAAACCTTCTGAGTCTGTTGCAGCACGTGTCCCAATGACACCTCTCAGAACTGCTGCTCTCAAGAATGCCTCAACCTGCAAAAGACCAACCGACCGACTCTGCTCATGCACTACGACTGCTGTCGTACTGGTGTGAATCTCGTGCGCCAACGCCCCCAGAGATCCGTGTGGGGTACCGCGATCCGCGTGGGACTCCTGTGCCACCGCCAGGCCGCTACCGGTCGGAGTCGCAAGTGGCACCGCCAAGGCACACGGGACCTGCACTCCTCCTGATGCAACCTGCTACTGTGGAATGTCCGACTGCTGCCCCAGCGTAGATGTCGACCTCAATGACATGCACGTCCCAAGCACCCAACATCCGCCGGACAGGTGTGAGTCTACTACACACTCTCCCCCAAAAGTATGGTAGATGAATCTCGATTCGTACGAGACTCCTGTACCACCCCTGGCCCTCTACCGGTCGGAGCCGCGAGTGGCACCGTCCAAGGACGCCGTGCCTGCGCTCCTCCTGATGTCGTCTACAGCTGTGGAAGATCAGGATCCAACCTGGATGATAAAAGGCAACTCTCCACCATGAACGCCATGTCGGGGTCAGACTCCACGCCATGTGCTGTCACCGTATCATCTGAGTCTACCTGAGCTGACGCTCGGGCAGCATGGCCCGGCGCGAGTGCGGATCCTGTCGCTACTGTCACATCACGCAATGCACAGTGACCACACCCCTCGATAGGTACAGCAACGGAGGCCGAGGAGGTGGAGGATGTATCAACACCGGCGCGAGCACGCCGTGCGAAGTGCTGACGTCGACGTCGCAGAGTCACTCGACTGGAACGACTGCATGAAGGCATGTCATCGCGAGATGGCGTCGTGGTCGCAGAGTGAAGGATCAACAGGATGGTGGCAGCCTGGGACTCACTGGCAGGTGGAGCTGAAGGTACACCATCCGATGAGGAAGGAGGAGAGGATGGAGGAGATGTGATCGAAGAGGCCGTCGACAAGCGAGTAGCAGAAGCACGCTCAGTGACGACAAGGTCACAAAGCCGCTGCACCGTCTGCCGGAGGCCGTGGATCTCGGAGGTCCAGCTAGGGGATCTACCAACGCCGGTATATGCGTGTGCTGTGGAGGACGGAGGCTCGGACGAGGCTGAAGCCAAGGTGGATGCCAGCCGGGAGGGCGCATCCAACAACGACGCCAACCATGACGTCCATCACCACAGTAGTAACAGGCGAACGCGCAAGGCGCCTGCTCAGATGTCCGCGCACTCTTCTCATGCGTTGGACAATGGATAGGTACCAAGGACACCTACTCCCGATGGTGAACACCAAGCCACGGGAGGGAACGAGGCCAATAGGTACAGTCACTCCTGGAGGTCACGGCGTCCGGGTCAGCAAACGTGACCAGACGGACGAGTTGCACTACCACAGCATGCCCGGAGACTACAGTTTGACTAACTGCGGCCACTAATGCTGCTGCCACTAATAGAGCAAAGACTGCTCCAAGACTAGAAGGGGTGGGGGCTGCAGGTGTGGCTGCTGCTCCAAGCGGTAGACGACCCAGTCCTCGGAGATGGTAAGACTCGAATCCGCCGTCGATCGTACGGGGAGAAGTGCGCGCAACAATCCACGGGCCCCAGGAAGACGCCGGTTCAGGATGCATCTTGAAGCGGAGATCGCCGCCGATGACCGTCCGCTGTCGGCTGAGAAGGCGAGAGTGCAAGCTGTCGCGCAGTCGCCGCACTATGTGTCGTCGACACTCCACCGCCGGATGCTGTTATCGCGGCTATGAGAGCTGCTGCTGCTGCGGCGTTAGTAGTTGGAAGATCATCCTTTTTCTTTTACTGTTTTTTTTCTTCGTTGCTCATGGCCACTCCCCTCTTTTTCTTTCTTTTGCCCTCACCCTCCACCCCTTTTTTCCTAGGTCTCCCCTCTGCTCGCCTTACGCCCTCGCCTTTTTTTTTGGAGGTTGCTTTTTCTCCTTTTTTTCCACTCGCTTTCAGGCGTACCCCTTTTCATATTTTTTTCTACTTGTCCCCTCCCCCTTTTCTCCATTGCCCGTAAGGTGGGCGGACGGAGAAGATAAGGAGGGGGGGGAGGGGGGGTTGTCCGGCGTGTCCGGCCCTCCCTCTCGTGCACGCTCGCTCGCTCGCTCGTTGAGCGAGCTAGTGAGCGAGTGGGTGTGGGGGGGAGGAGGGAGCAAGAGGGGGGGGTGCCCTGTCCGCCCCTCTGACCCTGCCCCTCCTTCGGTCGGCCGACGGGGCCGACGGGGTCAAGGGAGCCCACGGGGCCGACAGGCCGAGGGGACCCACGGGGCCTATGGGCCCCCTCCGAAGGGCCCCTCGGAGGGGCTCGTCGGGGCCCTCCGAGGGCCTCGTTGGGAACGGGAAGAAGAGGGGTCCGGGGGGGGGGCGAACGGGGCCGACAGGCCCCCTTAGAGGGCTCCCCCTCAGAGGAGGGCTGCGAGGCTCTCCTCGCAGCGGCAGCAGCAGCTGTAGCGGCAGGTGCAGCTGTTGCGGTTGTTGCTACTGCTGTAGTTGCTGCTGCTACTGCTGCTGCTGCTACTGCTGCTGCTGCCGCTGCTTCTGCTGTTGCTGCTGCTCCTGCTTCTGCTGCTCCTACTGCTTCTGCTGCTACTGCTGCTTCTGCTGCTGTTGTTGCTATGCGCAGCAGCTGCTGCTGCTGCTTGCTGCTGTCGTCGCGGTTGCTGCTGCTGCACGCAACTGCTGCTGCCGTCGCTACTGCACGTTGCTATTGCTGCTTTTGTATATGCTGCTGCTGCTGACACTGCTGCTGCAGCGGCTGATGCGCTGCTATAGTTGCTTTCGCCGCTGCTGCTGTTGCTGCACGCTGCTGCTGCTCCTGCACGCTGCTACTACTACTACTGCACTCTGCTGCTGCTGCTGCCGACGCTACTGCACGCTGCTGATGTTGTAGTGGTTGCTGTTGCTGTTGCTTTTGCTGTTGCCGCCGCAGTCCCTATTGCTCCTTTTTGCGGCTCACCGCCCCAGTGGCGTTTACTTGCAGTCGTTTCGCGCTCCCTCACACTGCTGCCGGCGTGGCGCCACGTGGCGTGTTCTCTTTGCGTTCCGCCTACTGCTGCTACTTCTGCTGCTCACAGGCCCCCCTGTGCTTTGATACGAAATGGGAAATAATTTCACGGCATGCAGGCCCATGCAAAAACGAACATGAGCTCTGTGTGTGAGTGCAATGCAAGACGGCAAGAATTTGGCTAAGTCTGGAACGCTGAATATAAAGAACAAGGAGAGAGTACAAATGAGCCCTTAGCGGGCTTAAATAGGGGCGCCGGCAGCTAGCCGCACCGGGCCTCGTCACCCCTGCTGAGCCCAAACGGGTCAGCGGGGAGAACACAATGCGTACACCACGATAACAATAACGGTGGTCTCCTCGAGGCACCGGAACAACTCTCTGAGTACCTGGGTCTTGACCAACGAGAAAATAGGAACAGTGTCAGAAAATCTCAAAATCAGCGTCCATACATCACACCCGGCTTTCCGAACATCGGAAGCCCCACAACAGCCATCGGGTCTCCTCGTTGCATCGGTACAGTCCACCGGGTGCGGGGGTCTCAAGCCACCGATATAACTCTCCTAGCTCCGATAAGTCCACATGGCTACCGAAACGCATCGAGTGCGTCTCGTAGGCGCTGTCGTACGTGGTGGAGAAGTATCGAGACACCCCGAAGGCCTATCGTGTTGTCACGCTTTTCTCCACCATATTCCCGGGATGTGGGTATATTGGTAAACTAGCAATGTCAGTCGTCGCACCGATATAGTCCACCGGGTGCAGTGTCTCAACCCACCGAGAAAACTCTCCTAGCTCCCGACAAGCACACATAGCTACCGATAATGGTGTTAAATCGAGATCGAGACCGGTCTCGATCTCGCTTGTCTCGATTTTTTCTCGTCTCGTTGTCTTGTACCGCATGACACGAGACAATCTCGATTTGTCTCGCGCGAGACGAGACGAGACCGAGACACGTCATGTGTCGCGCGAGATCGGTACGAGAATCTCGTACCGCAGTATGAGTCTCGCTTTTTTTCTCGAGTGAACCCTGCCACGTGTGCCAAGGCTGTAATGGCCAATCGCACACTGGAGCTGTCAGCACAGAAAAGCCGGCAGATCCAGTGTGCGACACACTGTCTAGGAACGATCGTGGAGAGTCAACAGGAACATCGAAATTAAAATTTACGTAAACAACTTTTCACAACAAACTCCTATCATAGTCACAATT
>SZWC01002562.1:12988-25742 GCA_023375785.1 Penium margaritaceum | reverse complement strand
TCGTCCTCGATAATAGCTTGAGCCTCCATGGCCTTTCGCCGCCTCTCCTCCTTGTTCGCTGCCACAACCTCCTTCAGGTCATCCACATTGTACACCTTGCTTCCCTCTACGTCTGCGACGCATGCACCTACATTTCTGGGCACAGAAATATCCAGGAAGTGCCGCACCCCGCCAGTCAGCTCAGAGGCGGGTGGCAGCGTTGCGACATTATCCTTGTCAAACAGCAGAACCTCAGACGCCGTGCTGGTGAAAACAACCTCAGCTTCTCCTGCAGCAGCCAGCATCTCAGGAAGTGGCCTGTAGATCAGCTCAGCCTCCGGGAAGTCTGCTTGCAACTCGTCGACCCTGGCCTGAGAGCGATTGACCACAACCATTCTCGAGCAGCCCTTCGACAGCAGGTGCTTCACTAACAGCCTCGACATCTTGCCGGCTCCCACGATCATCACACGCGCCTCGGACAGGCCGTTCGGAGGCAACTTCATTGCAGCCAACTCAACCGCAGCAGAGCTTACGGAGACGGCGCCAGATGCAATACTCGTTTCGGTGCGGACGCGCTTGCCGGCTTCGATCGCCTGCTTGAAGAGGCCGTTCAGATTACGACCAAAGCCGTCGCTGCCTTGGCCAACCTTAAAGACCTGCTTCACCTGTGCCAGAATCTGACCCTCGCCTAGGACCAGTGAATCTAGTCCTGAGGAGACGCGAAGGAGATGCTGAGTGGCATCACGCTGGCGGAGAAGGAAGAGGTGGGGTCGAAGGTCCTCCAAAGGTACTCCACTGGTCTGCAGGGGGAAAAAAAAGTGGAGGCAGAAGTAAAAAACAATCAGATTTGAAGACAGCATAGAGTGGAATGCGGAATTTGGTTACCAGCAATCGCAGATAGGTAGATCAGTTCCATCATTGATCCTGAATAAACCTTCACCATATAAATTCCTGGACAGCACTCTGAAACCTATAATGAATTGAAGGCGCGCCTAGAAGCCGTTGATGTTTATGCATGAACTTCCCGATATATATAGCAACAGGGATATCAGCAGTTCGTCATTCTAATCTTTCCCGAACCCTGCGTACCTTGGACATCCACTCTGTGACTTCGCGAACACCACGGTGCCACGAGAGGGCGACGACGTAGATCTCCATGCGGTTGCAGGTGCTGAGAACTGCGGCCTCCTCAATGTGCGGGAAGCTGCAGAGCTCACCAATGGCGCGAGGCCACTCCGCCTCAGGCACGGCCAGCTTCTCCCGCATCTCCACGGGGGCGGTGTGCACGCTGAGCCCGATGACAAGAATGCTGCTCTTCTCCGAAGTATAACCTGTGGGGCCACAAAGCAAAGTTTTGCGTGTTAACTCCAGAAAGAGCCCAGGCAGCGACAAGCTATCTCAGTCCCCAGGCCGCATGGAAAGCGTCATTCTCGACTCGTTCCAGCCGTCGCTGTGAGGGGGGCAGGCGGAAGACACGAGCACTTGACATGTCGGGGTCGCTGGTCACGGAGACACTGCGATGTCAAAGTCAAGTACTCACGATTTCCGCCAGTGCTGCGCAGCTGCTCGAGTGCCGCTGTGCTTGCCGCCTTCAGTCTGTGGCTCCGAGGTAGGGCAGATGACGTCAAGTCATCGAGGGACGCCTTGACAGACCTGGCCGCAAGCGTACCTGCCTCATGGATGCTTGCCGGCCTAGCAGAAGGCTGCAGGCCTTGGCCCAGGAACGTGGACCCGTACAGGGCTGACGAGGAGGGCCCGCATTTATCCGACTGCAGTTGTGCAAGCTGGCAAAAGTTAGCCGTAAGGGTTGCCATTCTGGCAGCTAACGGTTGGTAAGAGTGGCGAGCGTCTGGTCAACCACGGGTTGGACCGATCCCGCCACCAAGCCCCGTGTCGGAGACAGACGTGACAGAAGTTACGATTGCACTAGTCCGTATTTTTCAGCCTCCATACTCATTCACTCCAATGTGCCTCCTGACCGAACGGTGAAGTCCTCGATAACCCTTCCAAGATCCAGCAGGCCTTACACCACGTCAAAAAGCACATTTCAGCTGGCACGTGTAGGGCAACTACGAGGTCCTTATCTTGGAAGAATCATGCAAACCGCAATCGACCAACCAACGCAGCACACGCAGCGAAGACCAGGCGTCCGGGGCTCGCAATACGGACGCCATCCACCGCCCTGACTCAATGCCACCATCGAACACGCGAGACCCAACCAGATCTGGGTGGATTGCCTAGCGCAGTGCCGCAACACGGCTAACCTCCAACCCACCCACATTCTGGCCGAACAATCTCCTGGAAACCCCCATTTAGAAAACTGATGAACAGGTTCCCCCAATTTTTGGGGTTACGTTGTAACCAAATGCAATCAGTCCGGTAGTCAAGAATCTGCACTGACGTCAGAAATTCGCTGCACAAAGTCTTTCGCGAAGGAAATTCTGTCTCCAGGTGACGTTTCTGTCCACCAAAAGCCCATCTCGTATTTTCCAAGTATCTTTTTCTGCAATTTTGTCGCGTCCGAACGACAGGCTCTCTTTACACGTTGTTCTTCTTCCCGAAGCGACTCCCGGTCCGAGAAAAGCGTGCAATTCTCGCAAAATTCGCGCAGAAACCAGGGTTTTTTGCGAAACAGATAGCGGACATCGCAAGCAAGCACGTGACTCGCCTAACAACTTCTCCTCACACAGGAGGGAAAGGTCGAGCGGAATTCGCTTCCAAGGCAGAAAACATGTTTGAACCCAGCCTCTGTGTATCACTACGCAACCCCGATGCACGCATGCGTGCAGCGAATGCCACAAGTTAACCTTCCATTATGTTACACCGAACACATCGTAGTGTAATGCCCAATTGAGCGTAGATGGTGAACAGGTAGAACTTGCGATGCAAAACACGATTTAGAATTTGGGACACTTGAGCAATTTATAATTAGCAGTAAAGGTGATTCCATGACAAGTGTCCAGATGGTCGAACATGTACACCATGTTACCGCATAAATTTGCGAAGGTGTTTTTTTATCCTTTTACATTTTGAATGAGGAACTAATTATGTGCCATTCTCAAGGAGGGGCAGCCGGTACACACCCATGAAAAATTTAAGGAGACCAGTCCTGTCATGTTCGCAGACGTGATTTTACATCAAGTAAACCGGTCAAGGCCGGTTGGGAGTGAGATGATTCCTGGAACCTTCCTAACCACTTGCCGCGACACTAGGCGTCAGCGCCAGGTCAGCGTGTGACAACAGTCACAAGTTAAAGACAAAACTGCAAGGGTCTGGGTTAGGACACGAACATAGTGTCAGGAAACTGAAACTGAATATAAATGCAGAGAGAGCTGAGAACTGAGCAACAATGAGCCTAAATAGTTGCTGGCCGCCTAGAGTCGCTAGGGGCGGCGGTATTTTCATACCTGCTCAAACTGGCCTAAAACCACGGTTTTAGCCGTAACTCACTGCTCAGGTGTCAGAATCACCCGCTGACTGCACCAAAACGTGCAGAACGATGAGCTCTACGCAACGGACCCACACAAGGTGGGTTTGCATCATCCAGACACGAGTAGCAAGCAAAACAAGGAAATCGGCCAAAAATGGCCTGTCCACCGAGAAAACTCTAGAGCACTCGGAACTGCACTAAGAGCACCCATAAATGTACGAGTGCAGTACCGAGACATCAACGTATGCTTTCCATGACAGGAAGCACACAAAAAGTCGCAGGTCTCCTCATCGCACCGGTACAGGTTGCCGGGTGCGTGGGTCTTGATCTCCGAGAAAAACTCCAGCAACGGCAGACCAGCCAGTCTGGATGTAGAGACGCATCATCTGCGTCACACCTGTCATGTCGTAGCTCCTGGATAAGTCCCTGGACGATCCGGAGTCCTGTCGGGTCGTCACGATCTCCAATGCGGCCACCGCTCACCATCAGCTCCGGGTACACCCGTAGCTGCCACGGCTGTGGCTCGTGACGGGTGGAAGCCACACATACCAACACTCCCCCTGGCTGACACATCTGTCAAGGCCACAATGGCTGAGCAAAGACAGGACAGGATGGTTCGGGAAACCAATCATGACAAGCACCGATCAAGCATGCCACAGCACAGGGTCTCCTCGTGACAATGGTGCATCCCACCAAGTGCCCGGGTCTCGACCATGTACAAAGGCAATCACACACACGTGTCAAACATCATGCAAGAGAGAGGAAGAAACAAGGTCTCCGCGTGACTCCGGAAAATGTCTCCGGGTATCCGGGTCTCGACCACATCATGCATGGATCACACATAGCACCTGGGGACAATGGGTCTCCACATCACACCGGTAGAAACCACCAGGTGCGCGGGTCTCGACCACATCATGCATGGATCACACCTAACACACGGAGGCAATGGGTCTCCACATCACACTAGTGGAACTCACCAGGTGCGCGGGTCTCGACCAGCATAACCTCAATCACAACATCGTGCCACACTCCAAACAACCTCGCTGTCCTCACAAGAGTGTCAGGCCAAAGCCCACACACCAACACCCCCCTTGGGCTGTAGTGGCTGACAGTACGAGCAAAGCTAATGGCTGCTCCCAACACAATTCGTGAGGAGGGAGCACGGCTCCCCCATGGCCACATACCCCTGCACAGCAATAGCAAGGGTGACGACGATGCTGGTGGGATGTGCTCGGACAGAGCCTCATCCCGGAGCGACGTAGTCGCTGTCATCGTCATCGCTGTCGTAGTCGTCACTACTGTCGTCATCTGCTGATGTGACTGGTGCAGCGCTGAGGGCCTCCTCCAAAACAATCGCCTGCTGTATGGCCTCCAACTGCAGAGCTGCATATCGCCTCGCGGCCTCCGCAGCGTCGAGGCGCGTGTGGAGCTCGACAAGCTCTGAAGCGGCAGCCGACCGGCTGGCTGCATCTACGGCATGTAGACGGTCAGTTGCGAGACGAACCTGACGGTGGACCTCGATAGTGTGCGCGTCGGCACGAGCCAGAGTCTCCTGTAGCCTCGCGGTCTCACCCCGTAGGAAGGAGTGGAGCTGCGCCTGCTCGTCGCACAAGTCGACGTCCTCTACGTCAGTCGTCGACTGAACTGCCGTCGGGCCACGAGGTGCTGGTAGAGCAGGAGCGCAAGACAATGAGTTGTCACGTAAGTCGTCTGGAGCTGTAGGAACAACTGCTGCAAAGACACCTGCTGCTAGTGACACACCTGTCGCTCGGCCGTCAGTTGCTGGCCAGACGTCGGCATGTGTAGGTACAGCTGCAACCGCGGCGACGTCGTGGTCATTGAAGGTGCGGTCAGTGCCGTGGTGCTCCTCGTGACCCCTGGTGCGTAGCCCATCATCCACCTGCTGCTGGAGGCCCGCCTGTCCCGGACGTGCATCCTGTAGAGAGCACTCGGCTGCCTCGAGATGCCTGTGTACATCCTCCACACACTCCTCGACAGCACGTCGTGCTGGAACATCCACGGCGAAAGAACGGCTGCTGGCCTCCCGGAGCTCGACCATGAGACTCTGCACGTGCGCCTCCACTCGAGCCACCACTGCCTCCTGCTCGTCGACCGCAGAGCGTAGGCGCTCGGGTACAGGAACTGTCGCCACCACTGTAGCTGTGTCATCAGCTGGAACCACCATGGTGCCAGCGACATCGGTCAGGGCAGCGAGGGGACAGAGGTCCGCAGCTCGCTCTGCATCCTCCATGTCGCACATGCGGATGTCTGCTGTCACCGAGGGGCCATCTCGTGCTCGTGCCACGGCTACTGCAAATACGGCAGCGCACTGGGCGTCTATGTCTGCCTCCGACCCTACGTCTGACCACTCCACAACGGACGACTCGTCCTCATAGAGGAAGTCTACCTCGTCCTGGCAGTCCATCACCTCCTCCTGCTGCCCAACACTATCTGCCAGAACCACCTGGACGTCTGTTGTGGGCCAAGCATCAACATCTGTATCACCTGCTCCTCCTGCTGCTACTCCTGGCACCATGGCAGCTGTCTCTGCGCCAGCTAATGCGGGAGCGTGCACATCATCGGGCGCAGCTCCGGCATCGGCCGTCGTCACGTCATCTGCCAAGGCATCAACAATCACCATCTCCATCCCTGAATCTGACTCAGCATCGGACCAATCCTCCTCTGACGAAGAGTCTCCGTCACGACAGACGTCGCCCCCGGCCGAACACTCTGCTAACTAAGCCTGCTGTGTAGCGTCATCCGCCTCAACCATCCTGCGCTCCACAACAGTCGCCTCACCAATGCTGAGCTCCACCGCGGTCGTGAGCGGACAAACCATCCCCCCCACGATTGACACCTCGGCAGGAGCTGCGGGGACTCGGCAGACCAAGCCGAGGACAGGGGACGAGGGGGTCTCGTCACGTGTGACTCCTCCCACAGTCGCATCTGGTGGTGCTGCCTGTGCGCGACGTGCAAGACGAGCAGCTCGTCGCCGTGCACGACGAGTGCGAGCACCAGCGGTACGGCCAGGGACTGAGGGTCCGTCCGTCGATATGATGCCGACAGCCTCCAAGACGGAGCGGAGGGCGACGGATGTGGACGAGAGATCCGGTATGCTAGCATCGTCGGAGGAAGGGATGCAGGATCGGGAGGAAGATGAGGATGAAGTGGGAGGCGACACCTGCGACGGAGTGGCAGCTCGCTCGGAAGTCACGTGGTCAAGGAGCTGCTGGACCATGCGCTTGAGGTTCCGGACCTCCATGTGTAGGGCGGCCATATCACCACGCAGAAGCGCTGTGGCATCACTCGATGACGTATCGACTGAAGGAGGTGGAGAGGATCGTACCCAAGGGGGATGCTACCCAGGAGGGCGCTGTCGGCACTGGCGCCAGCCATGCTGCCTATCTCGACAGTAACAACACGAAAATCCCGAGGACAAGTGGGACTCGTGCCACGGCTGCATGGACCACTGTACCTGTGGCGGCTGCCACGGCTGAGGCTCAGGCACAGACCACGGCGATGGCAACGCCCACGACCACGCTGCGCAACTCATGTCGAGAGCTGAGCGTAGGTAATCTCACACACTCAACTCCGGTGGTGCAAAGCTCCACGTAGAGGGATACGAGTGCAGCAACGTCTCTCAGATGGGCTGCGATGTCGTCAATCAAGGTGACAACCTCTGCCGTAGTGTGTTGCTACAATATTGCACCCGTCGACGATGGCGCAACTGTCGAAACGTGCGACCTCAAGTCGCTTTCGGTGCCGCTGATGCTGCACCGGTTGCCCTCGTCAACAGACGGCTGTGGCCTCAAGCCACCTTCGCTGTTGCTAGTGCTGTTGCGACTCTCGTGGCGGCTGCTGCTACAGCGGTTCCCGTCGTCAGCCGACGGTATTCGCCTCAAGCCACACTAAACAGTAAAATAATTATAAAAAAAAAACAAAAACAAAACTCCCTTTTTTTGGTTTTTTTTTTTGTTTTGATGGTGCCACCTCCTCGGGTGCCCCCTTTGGGGTTTTCTGGGGTGCCCCACTCGAGCCCCCCCCCCTCTCTTCTCTCCCTTTTTTTTTCCGGTTCGGCTCGACCCTCGCGGCGAGCAAACTGGAGGGGGAGGCTCGCTCCCCCCCCCTCGCGTGCAGCCGGCCGGAGGCCGGCCGTCGGCCTCCCCTGCCCCTCTCAGCCGGCGGGGGGGCGGCGTCTGGCCGGCACGCGCCGGCTCAAGCGCCGGCGCTTGGCCGGCGCTGTCGCGCCCTCCGGGGGCACGACGGGCCCGATCGACCGGACCCCCCCCCCTCTTGGACGGGGTCCCTCGCGTCGGGTCCCCCTCAGGCCCGACAGCAGCAGCTGCTGCAGCAACTGCTGCTGCGGTTGCTGCAGCAACTGCTGCTGCTACTGCTGCAGCAACTGCTGCTGCTACTGCTGCAGCTGCTGCCTGCAGCTGCTGTTGCTGCGGTTGCTGCTGCGGCTGCTGCTGCGGCTGCTGCGAATGCTGTTACAGCAGCTGCTGCAGCTGCTCGCCGCCGCCACTGCTGCTATGGCTGCCGCTGCGCCTGCTGCACGCCGCTGCTGTAGCTGCTGCTGCTGCTGCAATGCTGCTGCTGCTGCTCTTGCTGCTGGCGCTGCAGCTCCTGCAATGCTGCTGCTGCTGTTGCCACGCTGCTGCTGCTGCCCGCGGCTGTTGCTGCCGCTGGTGCTGCTCGCTGCCGCTGCCGCTGCTCACTGTTGCTTCCGCTGCGAGCTGCTGCTGCTCGTAGCCGCCGATTCGCGCTGGGAGCTGCTGCTGCGAGCGAGCTGCTGCTGCGAGCTGCTTACCCCTTTTTTTTTGTCAGAATACTCAGCCAGAAACGACTGCTGCTGCCACCCGGTGCTGCTGCTGCTGCTGCTTGGCTTGGCTGCTCGAGCTAGTGACTGCCACAGCTCACCGGGCGAGGTGGACGGGACTGCATGGTGATGTTGCTGCTGAAAGCGGCTGCAACGAGTACCAGGACACGGCGGCGGCGGTGACTCTCACTGCTGCTGCCTATGATGCGTCTCTGCGGCGCAGCTCAGCGAGAGAGGTCTCGCGGCTCTGATACCATGAGATGTTTCCTGGAACCTTCCTAACCACTTGCCGCGACACTAGGCGTCAGCGCCAGGTCAGCGTGTGACAACAGTCACAAGTTAGAGACAAAACTGCAAGGGTCTGGGTTAGGACACGAACAGAGTGTCAGGAAACTGAAACTGAATACAAATGCAGAGAGAGCTGAGAACTGAGCAACAATGAGCCTAAATATTTGTTGGCCGCCTAGAGTCGCTAGGGACGGCGGTATTTTCATACCTGCTCAAACTGGCCTAAAACCACGGTTTTAGCCGTAACTCACTGCTCAGGTGTCAGAATCACCCGTTGTCTGCACCAAAACGTGCAAAACGATGAGCTCTACGCAACGGACCCACACAAGGTGGGTTTGCATCATCCAGACACGAGTAGCAAGCAAAACAAGGAAATCGGCCAAAAATGGCCTGTCCACCGAGAAAACTCTAGAGCACTCGGAACTGCACTAAGAGCACCCATAAATGTACGAGTGCAGTACCGAGACATCAACGTATGCTTTCCATGACAGGAAGCACACACAAAGTCGCAGGTCTCCTCATCGCACCGGTACAGGCTGCCGGGTGCGTGGGTCTTGACCTCCGAGAAAAACTCCAGCAACGGCAGACCAGCCAGTCTGGATGTAGAGACGCATCATCTGCGTCACACCTGTCATGTCGTAGCTCCTGGATAAGTCCCTGGACGATCCAGAGTCCTGTCGGGTCGTCACGATCTCCAATGCGGCCACCGCTCACCATCAGCTCCGGGTACACCCGTAGCTGCCACGGCTGTGGCTCGTGACGGGTGGAAGCCACACATACCAACAGGGAGACTGACTTTGCTCGCTCCAGCAAATGAACGACTCATAAAACTTGGACGTCATCAACATCCAAGAGTGTTTTGTGCATGCGGGGGCTGTTCATCGCTGGCCGAGCAGAACCACGTGGAGAAACTGCACTCATCCGAGAGAGATTTTATTCACTTTTTTTGGAATAAAAAAGGTAACCTAGTTTCCCACAATTATAGAACAAGACACGGGGTAAGTCGCCGGGTCCGGAAATCATTTTAATTATTTGGTTACATAGTAACCTTATTGCGATCACTTTTCTTGCAAAAAATCGGATTTTGTGATTGGTCCGTCCTCGCCAATTTCTGGTCAGACTTCTGAGGATGGACTGAACACGCTTGTGCGATGTTCCCGGGTAAAAAACGGAAATTTGTCGTATAAATCATGAAGGAAGGGTGTAAAGAGCTGGGGAAAAAATGGGGATGCTGGATTGCGGTGGGATACTTTATTTTATGTATTTAAACGTATAAGTAATGTCTTTGTGTACATCATGTACATATCGTGTGATACAATTAATGTGGAATGACTTGAATCACTTTTCTTCCTCTTTTCGGGTACATAAAAAGTAGTTCACTTTTCTTGAGAAAAATCCGATTTTATATTTGGTCCGTCCACACGAACTTCTTCGCCGACGGCCGGTCGGACTTCTAAGCACGGACGGAACAACCTTGTGTGGTGTTCCCGGGTAAAAAACGGGAAGTGGTCATGTACATGATGAACGAAGGGTGTAAAGAGATAGAAAACAGTGGGAATGCCGGCTTGCCCTGTAATAATTTATTTCTTGTACTTAAACGTGTAAACAATGCCTCTGTGTACACTAAAAACATATTGTGTGGTACAATTAATGTGGAATGACTTCAATCACTTTCCTTTGTCTTTTTGGGTACATAGAAAGAAGTTCACTTTCATGATCCTCGTTGCTACATTTATGTCTTTCATTTAATGTATGGTTGGTGAAGTTGAGCTCAGACAGCGAATGGAGAAAAGGTATACGATGTACCCGGGTCAAAAATGCAATGTAGTAAGGTATACTTCAATGACTACGGGAAAGAAGACATGAACGTGTTAGTTGGACGTCTATCTACTATTGGAGGAAAACATTGCTATTAATGTGGATGTTTTTGGTCAAAGCAAATATGTTTCTAGCAACATTTTGTGGGGCAATGATGTGGACATTTTGGGAGCAAGTGCAATGTAGCTAGACTACTGTGATGAAAATTCTCTTTGTATACGGCGACATCTTTCATCTATGTACCTCGAGAATATTTTCACGATGTTTCCCCAACGGCTACAATGCTTTAGTACCCTTTCCTGTTTACCCTTGTACGTTGTTACCCGTGTACCTTTAATTAATACTACCCCAAAAAATCTGGGGCAACATTTCTCGTACACCTGGAAAACTTTATGTACTTCTGTTCTTGTCTACTTGTCTACCTTCATACATGTCTACTTTGTCATTTGTGCAACTCTAACGCAAGCTACGCCGAATAAATTTGACAGCATTTTCCCTATACGTGGATCACTTTAACTACCTTTCTACTTGCCTGCCTCTATATCTTTTCACCCCTGTAGATCGCTTTTGTTGTGCATGTAATGTATGCTACCTTGAGAAGATTTCGGCAATATTTCCCCTACACTACCAAACACTTTAACTTCCTCCTTACCTATCTACCTATCGACATTTTTACCCCACTACCTCGTTATCTATCTATCGTTGTTGGTTCATGTATTCGTTTAAGCGTGCACGGACGTTATGGAACTATGCCACCCATATGGTGCGTACAAGATGGAGCAGTATAGCTCAAAGTCAACCTCTGATGGGTTGTTGGGAAATGATGTCTCCTTGCATCATCCCGACAGGAAAATATTGATGGTACATTACACTTACCTCCTTACCTTGCTTACCTCTGATGTCTGTTGTCTTGGGTTTGCACCGCGATGGTTGTATGATGTACACTCTTTGTCCTAAAGTAATCGCATACATATTGAGTATTGTGAACGATGTCAAAATCATCCATAGTCAGATGTTGAGGCACAATTGTGAATTTGCACGATACGCGTTGTTTGATGTCTTGTCGACATTGTTGAGGGTTCGTGCAACTGTTGTTCCATACCGAAGAGTTGGGGCGAGTGTGCGTTGCATAAATGCCCGTGAAAAACGACACCTATTCACAGTGCCACTAAGCTGACACCACGACTTGTTACTTGGACCATGAAGAACAAGTCACGGCATGTCTAGACAACAAAACACAAACACGGCCATCGATGAAGAACTGTGCGACGGTACAGATGCAGACTTCACAGCCCGTCACAAGAACCAAGACTGGGTTGATCCTCTACAGGTTCACCAGCCCAACCGTGGTACAATGACACACTCTGGATGGGTAGCTCCCCATTGTACCCCAACGCCACGCGCTATCGACCCTATTTTACATCCTACCAACAAACAATGTGCAAAAGTGTCATGATGCACAACGCATCTTGTGGAAAACGCCGAATGTTGTCGTGAAATGTATATATCAATGGCTCCCGACGCATGACATTCACTTCACAATATACAAATGTTAGACTGTCTTGTCGACTTTGTTGAGAGTTTTTACAACTCTCGTCCCATACGAAAGAGTTGTGCCGAGTGCGTGATGGAGAAATGCCCATAAAAACGACACCTATGCACAGTGCGACTAAGCTGACCCGACGACGTATTACTTGGACCACGACGAACAAGTCACGGCATGTCTACATAGCAAAACACAAGCACGTCCATCGATGAACAACGGTGCGACGCTACGAATACAGACTTCACAACCCATCACAAGAACCAAGACTGCGTTGATCCTCCGCAGGTTCACCAGCCCAACCGTGGTACAATGACACACTCTGGATGGATAGCTCCCCATTGTACCCCAACGGCACGCGCTATCGACCCTATCTTACATCCTACCAACAAAGAACGTGCAAAAGTGTCATGATGCACAACGTACCTTGTGGAAAATGCCAAATGTTGTCGTGAAATGTATCTATCAATGGCTGTCGACGCATGACATTCACTTCACAAGATACAAATGATAGACTGTCTTGTCGACTTAGTTAAGAGTTTTTACAACTCTCGTTCCATACGAAAGAGTTGTGCTGAGTGCGTGATGGAGAAATGCCCATAAAAACGACACCTATGCACAGTGCGACTAAGCTGACCCGACGACGTATTACTTGGACCATGACGAACAAGTCACGGCATGTCTAGACAACAAAACACAAGCACGTCCATCGATGAACAACGGTGCGACGCTACGGATGCGGACTTCACAGCCCATCACAAGAACCAAGACTGCGTTGGTCCTTCGCAGGTTCACCGGCCCAACCGTGGTACAATGACACACTCTGGATGGGTAGCTCCCCATTGTACCCCAACGCCACGCGCTATCGACCCTATCT
>SZWC01002561.1:215897-225135 GCA_023375785.1 Penium margaritaceum | reverse complement strand
TGCTGCTGCTGCTGCTGCTGCTGCTGCTGCTGCTGCTGCTGATGCTGCTGCTGCTGCTGCTGCTGCTGCTGCTGCTGCTGCTGCTGCTGCTGCTGCTGCTGCTGCTGCTGCTGATGCTGATGCTGATGCTGCTGCTGATGCTGATGCTGATGCTGATGCTGATGCTGATGCTGATGCTGATGCTGATGCTGATGCTGATGCTGATGCTGATGNCAGGCTCTGGTCCAGGCAACAATCTGTAGGATGTGTTTGCTGATAGTGATGCTGATGCTGATGCTGATGCTGATGCTGATGCCAATGCTGATGCTGATCCTGATGCCGATGCCAATGCTGATGCTGATGTTGATGTTGATGCTGGTGCTGGTGGTGATGCTGATGCTGATGCTGGTGCTGGTGGTGATGCTGATGCTGATGCTGATGCTGATGCTGATGCTGATGCTGATGCTGATGCTGATGCTGATGCTGCTGCTGATGCTGATGCTGATGCTGATGCTGATGCTGATGCTGGTGCTGATGGTGATGCTGATGCTGATGCTGATGCTGATGCTGATGCTGATGCTGATGCTGATGCTGATGCTGATGCTGATGCTGATGCTGATGCTGATGCTGATGCTGATGCTGATGCTGATGCTGATGCTGATGCTGCTGCTGCTGCTGCTGCTGCTGCTGCTGCTGCTGCTGATGCTCCTGCTGCTGCTGCTGCTGCTGCTGCTGCTGCTGCTGCTGCTGCTGCTGCTGCTGCTGCTGCTGCTGATGCTGCTGCTGCTGCTGCTGCTGCTGCTGCTGCTGCTACTGCTGTTGCTGCTGGTTCTCTGCTGTTGCTACTTCTGCTGGTTCTCTGTTGCCGCTGGTGCTCACGCTGTTGCTGCTGCTGCTACTCCTACTCTGCTGCTGCTGCGACTGCTGCTGCAGCTGCTGCCGCTGCTGTGGCTGCTGTTATGGTGCTCCTGTTGTTCACACTGCTGCTGATGTGATCTTCATGCTGCTGTTGATGGGCCTCCTCCTGCGGACGCTGCTACTGCTACTTCTAACAATGCTGCTGCTGCTAACAATTCTGAAGCAGCTGTTGAAGCGGCTGCTCCTGGAATGGTGCTATCGCTGCTCACGCTGCAGTTGCGGCTCATTCTGAAGCTGATGCAGCTGCCAGTCTCATCAACCGGCCGCGAAGCTGCCCGACCTGTAGCTCAAGCACTGGCTCACACACAATTGGCGAAGGCTGCGACCACGCCTCGCCATGCCGACATGTCACTGCCGCTGTCTATTGGACTGCTCCTATGCAGATGGAGGTGTCTTCTCTCCCTAGAGGTCACTGTGCCCAGCAGAGGTGGCATACCCCCAGGTAACCCGGACCAGTTAGACGAGGCGGAAGAAAGATTTTTCTTTAGTTCAGCTCGCATGCTGTTGGCTGAACCTGCGAAGACGAGCTAAGGGTCCGTTTGGATGGCGTCGACTTGGCCGTGCTGTCCTCGAAATCTGTGCGACGTCCAGTTCAGCGTACTGTCTCGCATGTGGGACCGCGGAAGTCGTACATCCAGTGGTCCTCCGGACGCTCAACCACCACGGTCGTGCGACGTAGGCAGCTGGAGGACGTCGCACGGTTGTGCAAGACCATCCAAACGGACCATGAGTAAAGACGCCACAGCTGGCGTGCTAAGAACTGCCAAAACTGGCTCCTGCGTCTGCCAACGTGCCATTGTGCATTGCTAACATGTAATTCCTCATCGACCCCTCTCGTCCTGAGAGGGTCCTACTCCACTCACGCCTAAATTCGCATAAATTTTTTGGTGAGGAATCTTCTTTCATCTATTTTGTATTATCTTGAAACAAGTGGCATTGGCTTCACGCATATGTACATCGGGGTTACATAGTAATACACTGAGGCCGGGTTCAAACGTGTCTTCTGCCTTGGAAGAAAATTTTGCTCAACCTTCCCCTCCATTCCGAAGAAAAGTCGTCGGTCCATACACGTGCCTGCTTGCGATGTCTAGTATAACATCGTGCAGTTACCATAGCAGTACCACGAAGTTTATCCGAATCGAACGTTTTTCACGGACTCACAGTCGCTTCCACAAGAAGAACAGCACATACAGAGAGCATGTCGTCCAGAAACAACACAGATGTATAAACAAATACCTAAAGAATATGCTATGGGCTGTCAGTGGACGGAAGTAATGACCAGAGAAAAACTGCCCTCAAGAAAGTCTGTGTAGTGGATTTTCTGAAATTAGCACAGATTCTTGGCCAACAAACCGATTTCATTCATATAGTATGTAACCCCAAGAATTATGGGCCGCTCCCGATATGAGGGAAATGAATATGTATAGACTAGTAAAACATGGAGTGCTCTACTTCAACCCTCCGTAGTCTAGCGTAAGTGGAGGGCTTAGCCAATAAAAATTGAATGCTCAAATTTGAGCAGCCAAGGCGGGGCATATTCTAAGATGCTTGAGCTAGGAGATAAAGCTCAAGCTTTGCCGCATGTGCCTAACCTTCCTCTACATCAAGCAAAGGGAAGTTTGGTACATGCACACCACAATGGAGCAACATCTAAAGTCACAAAAAAATCATCAATGAAGAAAACCGACATCAACCTCCTCCCAATGTATGAAACATAATAATTCAAAACATGACAACGGAAATTTCATCCAAGAATGTTTATAACCAAGCCAAGATAGTTTTGCATATTCACGGACAACCTCAAGAAATTATGGGACAACGTTGAACACCATGAGAATTAATTTCTATGCAATTTAAGGGAAGAGTAGGGTGTCAATCATCAAGGAGTGAAAAAACAACATGATCCCCTTAGTGACAACGCCACTTGAACACTCTATGACAATGATATGTCAAGGTCATAACAAAAACATACAACAACAACCACCCACAAAATGTTTCTCAAAATTTGGGTCTGATTCCAATTGAAGGAAGTAAAGACCACTTAGAACCGGGGCCTTCGAGAGGGGAATTCTTAAACCATGAGGAGAATCCTTTTTAAGAAATCATATTTCAAGATACCACAAATGTGAGGTCAATAATCATTCTATGCTTGAATTAATCCCAAACCAATCGTATCCAAATGCAAATACCATAAAAAACATTTCCCTAGTCATTCTACTCTTTTTAATTATGATTTCCAAAATTAAAAAGCCCTTATTGTGAACAATTCTCAATGTTCCAATCATACGCAAACATACCAATAACCTCATCGCCCTCAAATAAAAAACAATGGATTTCATTACCAAAAATCATGAGTTTTAGAACAACTACCCCAAATCCATCATGCCACTCTATAAAGCTCTGACATGTTTGACTTATTTCTAAAAGAGAATAAAAATGTGCCAAAAACTTAATTGTTGTCTTTAATCTTTTAATTTTGCTTCTTTGCAGTACTTTGAAATTTTTAAAAAATATAAACCTCCCCTCCAAAAATGGGACAGGTTAAAGGTTCTCGAACTATACAAAGATGATGTGGGATTCTAAGCGACACTTACCTCAACCAAAATAAATTGATAAATCCTCATTCTCCATTTTCAACAATTTCATCTGCTTAAAACTTCAAAACATTATCACCAAAGTACATGAACTAAAAATTACATGTTATTAAACAAGGAAAAACTTCAAAATCTTCCTTTACTTTACTTAATCGGGCGTAGCATCATTTTTTCTTACAAACAACACCTAGAATCAGTTTTTAACGATGCTTCAGCGGTGCTTCATGAATTCAATTTTACATAACAACTTGAAAAACGTTTTTATGTGTCTTCAATTTCGAGAATCTCCCAAACCTCACCACCGTGATAGTGAAAGGAGCAAGGGCATACAATGCCTAGTAGAAATAATGTAACAAAACTTCTTGAAGACTCGATAACAAGGGACAATAACAAGTGGTTTGCTATTGCAATGCTATTAGAATTTGAAATCTGACAATGCAAATTTAGAATAGTATACGACCAATCCTTCAATGGCCAATCCACATAAGGACCATGAAGGTTTGGCAAAATCCTTCCTTCCACCTATTCAAATTAGGACATTACCTCGTGTAATGGCTAATGACACTAGTTAAAAGGCTCCAACCGCTGACAAAATGTACCAAATATAGCATTTAAAAGCCGTAAAGACATTGTTTTACCAACTTTCCATTTAGGCGTGGGAGTTGTACAGCTTGAACGCATTAGAATAAGTGCTTAGAGACAAGACACCGAAAATTTTATTTACATTAGTGATTGACAAGAGCTCCATCGGGAAGGTAATCATAGGAGAAATATTTTAGATTTTGCTAGAGCTATACAAGATATTTTTCACAACTATAAAGTTCAAAAAATGGAATACGAATCAGAAAGAAATAACTCTCTTATGTATTTCAACTTTGAGCCGATGGTTTATTTCAAAGGACATCTAATGGTGAATACAGATGAAACAAATAATGATATGTATGTTAAGGTACTGATCTTAAAACTTTGAGTACATTAAATCTACCTCCAAATTCTATCAATTCGACTTACCAAAGCATAAAAAAAATGCAGGACTACAAAGATTCTATCCACCGTGATCTTACACATTTCACAAATCAAAGCACTTCAAATTTTATAACTAAATCTATTAGTTAGAAATCAAGTGAGGAAAGAGGAATAAATGTCTCAAAACCAGTATTGATGATGACATCTCATTTTTTTAACAACTGTTTTGGAAATCAACTCAAGAAGGCACACATGCTATTTGGAAAATACAAAATGAATTCCACTTATGTTTGTAATATCACATGGCATTAATGAAAGTGAATGAAATTTTAATGGTTACAAAGCTAACAACTTGTGACCTCAACGTTGTTCTCTATTTTGATGTAAAAAGAGGATAAATCTGAGTAAACCTGCTCTTCACTAGGATAAAATAGAATTCTATCAACAAGACTAACAAAAACAACACAATTGAATGAAGCTTTGAGCATGTTTTGTGTGGACTTTCTTCGTGAAATTCAAACAAAAGAGGATGGAAATGAGAGATGACATAGAACAAATCATACAGTAAAATAACCTCACAAGTTTAAAAAATGTGAATTTTTTATTTTCCTTAGAAGAGAGCATACAATAATGTAAAACGTTTTCATTGGACTATGAAGATTTGAAAAGGGTGTGAGGATATCTTATGAGTGATACTAAAGTTAATGCAATCAAGAGAGTGAGAGAATTGAAAATAATCCTTTCATTATCACATAAAGGGTTCCATCAAAAATGTATCACAAAAATGTCGCTTAAAGTTTTTGATTTATTGACAAAAGAACAGATATGTAACGTAAACTTTATCAAAACATATTTTCTAGAACTACAACTTTCTAGACCTCTTTAATCAAATTGAATGTAGAATAACATTTCATTCTTAACAATAATGGCCAAGCAAGAAGAGAAAAAAATCAAACGTAGAAGAAAGATTTTGTTTACCCACAATCATTAACTGAACATTAAAAGAAGAAAATAAATGTTTCTTTGTTCCACATCTTTATGATTGATCATCCTCCAAACTTCCACTCCTTTTCCCATGAAGATGTTACATTAACATCTAAGGAACATTCATATCAACTTCATTATTAAAAAAATTCATGTCTTTGCACCATCATTTGTTGTTCATATCTTCTCAAAATAATGAGGGACATAAATTATTCTTGAATTTTATTATTTGTCAGAAAAATAACAATGTAACTCACTCATTATTGTTAAAATGTCTTCTTCTATTGTGAATCCAGTTTGTAAGACTCCAAGAGTCTTTACAACGAATAATCACATCCCCTAATTGTACCTCTAGTTGTGGATACTCTTTCCTTCTCCTAGACTCTTGGTAGACAACACAGCACAAGGGCATAACGAGTTCCCTTGTATCATGCACGGAATTCCTAGGCCCCCCATTCAAACGGCTTGCAAATGAGGTACACAAAGAATCATAAATCAAATTCCTAGGAGGGTTGTAAGTTTTCCTTTTTTTCTATTCTATGCTCTTGTTTTATCCTGTTATACATAGGTCAAGTAGGTTCCCTTTCATCTTGTGGACGATTCTCTCACCACTTACATACACCACTTGTAAACAAGGTAATCGAATGGTTAAACCTCAAACAGACCCATACATTCTTAACAATCGATATGGGATTTATCTTCTTGCTTTTGTTTTTCCTCCACACTATGAGAGTAGTGCCTAACATACTCTCGATATGGAAAGGGGGATTCTCAAACCCACTCCTTCAAATCGCTTGGAAACGAACTACTCAAGAGATTGTACATTGTGTCTTTGAATTGTTTCATAAAAGCTCAAGAATTTCTTTAATTCCAACACATACACCACCTTACATACTTGAATCCTACAATTGAGTGGGGATAGAACAAGCAAAGATAAAGTAATTGCTTTCCCAAGTTTTTTGAAAGCGAGAAAGTATATGAGGGAAGTGTATAAGATAATGTATTTAAGAGGACTATTCAAAACAATACAGGTGTAGTGTTTAAGAACAATAAGATCTATACGTACACTTGTGAACGTTTTCCAACTCTTAACACACATAACACCTCATACACTCACCTTCAACATTGAAAAGGGATGGGGTGGCATGGAGACAGCAATGAGGGCAGACCCTTGCTTCCCCAAAGGAAAACTATATGAGGGAATAACAAAAGGTGGTTTCCATGAGGGAAGTAAAAAACAACAATATTTTACTCTCATGCGATAACACTAAGATGTTTTAACATATACACTAGTGTATGTCTTGTAAATGCCACCACATAAGCCCCCATGTATAGATGCCTAATGAACAAAGCAAGGGATGAGGTAAGCATGGACAACGAAAGTCGACAAAACCTTCTTTTCACCCCCAAACGGAAAAAAATAAAAAACTATATAAAAATATTATAAAACATGGTGAATGGATGGTAATCAAAGTAGAACCTAGTTAATTCGGAGAAGAAATATTCCAATCAAATGCATGCTGTAGTTTTTTTTCTTAGATTTCAGCACATCCATGCCCTTTTACACTTGCCTTATACACTTGTCCGTGGCTTGTTTAACCGAGTATCAGGTGTATGAGAAACGTGTCCCATGAATTCATATAACTTTCTTGTACATGCATAAAAGAGCCTAAAATTCAATGTATCTTATCTTTTCAAATGTGTATGCAAACCACATGTAACAAGAAACTCTTAACATATGTTTATGTTCAAACATGGAAAAAACTTTGTATACCTTGTAACGATCTAGGAAGTCACCTTTAAACACAAGTTCCCACACACCAATCAATCAAAGTATTAAATGGCTTGATTGAACCATACCTCCTCTTACAAAAGCCCTTCCCTCTCCATAGCAGTAATGCACAAAATTAAGTTTGTTTTGAAAATAAATGAATCATTCATAAAATGAAATTGTCATTGATCACAATACAATGCGCAAAAACAACAGTACAAATTCAATTCACTTTATGAGATATTTTTTCAAGACCTCATGTACGAGTGATAACTTTGTGGATGTAATTCACTAAGTAATCTCATGCGCCTTTAAAGTTTATTCTTACAAATACACAAATGCCATCAATGAATCTAATACAGGATTTCAAAGAGGTTTCCATAGCGACTTGATTAAATGATGCCTTTCAAACACCTGATGTGAACATTGTTCAGAAACAAAACTAAGATAACTTCTACAAGAAACCTTCCCATTGCGCTTCTAGTATTAAACTGAGATTCAATAGTCATACATCAACATGATTAAGCACGTTTTAAACCCATCAAGATGACTTAAATCAGCAAGATGTTTCTGAACAAAACTAAGAAAAACTACACATGTGCATGACATGGAGGTTGTGATTGTACTAATGTCTCAATGCACTTCATAAACCCATGATTCAAATCGCAAAAGGGTATACAGTGAATGAAGAAGATGTTCTCAAACATCATGTATAAAATTGTTTAGCTCAACTTATTCTAATAAAGCATCATCATCATCTGTTTGTTAATGTTGTACTTCAATAATGGTAATAATGTTTGAATGCATTTCATTTAGCACTAACTATACAACGATCATAAAAGGAAAACTCATGAAAATGTTTTAGAATTCATTTCAAGTATTCATGAACAAATACGCTAACCTTAACGTGACTAGATTCTTTTCATACAATATAATGAAAAAATGTACGGGTGCACAGAAAAATATGAATGCACTTTTTTACGAAGTTTGTCATTGGTGCCAACCTTGCAATGAAACTAATTAAACTTATGGGTACAATTATAATAACCATATGGAATAACAGAAATCGGAAAGTAATTGTCTTCACATAAATAATGATGGAGAAGAAGGAATCATATACATGTCACAATTACCATATGAACAAAGAACATACTTTGTGCCATCGAAAAATGAACCTTGTTTCTAAAACGTTCTACATTTCAATGTTACATGAAATTCAAAAATGTTTATGTCATTTCCTACCAAAGTGAACTCAAGTATATCACATATTTGTTGAAGAAATGACCAGGACGGGAAGGATGGAGTAGCTCGAGGGTGAGCATGGTGTACTTGGAGCAAGAGAGAAGTGTCCACTTGACACTTTGCTCCTAACAAAAGAAAGAATGCTCTCGGCTCTGCAAGGCATGATGCCGGGAGTTAGCTGCAGGGCTCACTCTGGCTCTTGGTGTTGTGAGGGGAGACAAGCTATTTAGAGTTGTGAGGGGGGAGTGCTCTTGAGAGCTATGAGAAGAGATTGGCTCTCCGGCTCTGTGAGGGGGGGGGTTTCACAAGATTTTTTAAGGTAATAAGGCGAGGATTAAGAGCAAGTTTGTGAAAGAAATGGAATGTAGCGATCGAGTGAGCTTGACCCCAATCAAACAATGTGCAACTAATTGCATGGTTTGCAACAAAGCATAAAAAATCAGAAACAACGCACGTTGCACGCTAAGGCACAACACTTGGCTTGACACAAAAAACTTGCACATAATACGACATGTGTCGCGCAAGAACATTACACGCATGCCCGAACAGGGTAGACACGACCAAACGTAGAACGTATATCACTGATCTAGGCTTGCAAAGAAAATGGAGTGAGAAAGGATTCCTACATTTAAATGATAGCACGAGTGAAGGCATGTGGCATAAAGAAAACTCTTGAACACCACGACACTAGCAGTAGCAATCGTAGAGAGGTGGCAAGGAGGTATGAAGTACACACTGAAATAATGGATAAATGGGGCCACACCAAAGACACCCACCACACCCC
>SZWC01002561.1:180897-213397 GCA_023375785.1 Penium margaritaceum | reverse complement strand
AGAGAGGGACAGACAAAGAGAGCACAAAGGATAAAGAGAGAGTAGAGAGGAGAGAGGTAGAGAGAAAACGATTGAACAGATGAACCACAAAGATTATAGAGGATATAGAGTAAGAGAGAGAGGAAAGAGGAAAGAAAAAAAGAAGAGAGGAGAATGAAAAAAAGGGGAGACAGTGAGGGGCTCAACGGTCTGGAAAAAAAAAAGGACATGGGGTAGGTGGTCAGATAGAGGACACATAAAAGAGGGGGGGCCATAGGCCTTAACGGTAGATTCCAAGGTAGAGAGGGCTAAACAAACTACAGCCAGGAGGCAAGGTAAGCCTAGAACCTAGAAGTTACGATCTATAGCCTAGAGCTAGAAGGTAAGAAAACAAGGCTTGAAGCCTAGAGCCTAGAGTCAAGGGGCTAGGAGTAGAAGAATGAGAGCCAAGAGCAGTGGGCTATAGCCAAGGAACCAAGGGCTTGGTGTAGGGTGGGGAAGATGCCATGGTGGAATTAGAGCCATAGACAAAGCGTGTGGGGAAGGATAAACCTGATCGATAAACAAGACCAACAGGGGACTAGAGGAGGGAAAATTGCAGAGGAAAACAATTGGAGAGCAAGAATTCAAAGTAAGAGTGAGAAATGACAACAAGAATGGCAAAGGCTAGTGTATCAATAAGGGCTTGCAATGACAAGGAAACCTCGACAAGGCTACACCTCATGCGCTAAGTAAGGGGATGGCTGAAACAAACCAAATCCATCACGACAAGGGAAACAGCCACAGTACACCATTTAGGACATGAAGGGCGAAAAAATGCAAAAACAAAGCTTGCAAAGACAGCAACGAGGTCGGGCTTCCAATAGAAAAGCAACAGAGGTAATAGCAACAATGCAAGTGGCAACGCTGACGGACGACAGTAGTGATCGCAACAACAAAGAAAGAGAAAGAAGGGGGAGCGAAGACCACACGCCCGTTTACAAGCTTCATTCCATGTTAAATAAGGCAACAAGAGGAGAAGGACGGTACAGTTCCTGGGTGAGCACGATGTGCAGAAAGCAAGAGCTATGTGCAAACTTAACACTCAACTCCCACAAGGAGTTGGATGGCTCTCGGCGTTGTGAGGAGGAATGTGAGCATTAAGCCCTAGAACTGACTATTGATTCTCGTGTTATGATGGGAGACATGATCTAGAAATGTATGATGGGAACTGCTCTCCAAAGGGGAGAATGGCACTAGAGAGGTGAGGCAAAAATTCTCTCGAGAGCTATAAAGGAGAACGAGGCAAGGGGAGTTAGAGCAAGGCAAACATCATGAGATGAAAGAATTAAGTTTGCTAAAAAGAATGAATGTAGCAAACAAATTACCTCACTCCTATCAAGTTGCTTAGTACTGCTCGTGTGGTTTACCACACTGTGTGGCACACTAAGAGCACACGCAGGTCACTTAGACAAAACGATGAGCATAGCCCACCAAAAAGGCACACAACGCGATGTACGTCGTGTAAGAATTTATACGCATAGCCCAACAAGGCAGACGATACCAAACATAAAACCTAAAGAAAAAATCTAGGCACGCTAACCAAAAAGAAGTATAAATTGTTTGCTACTTCAACAACTTCATCAAATTGTAAATCATTTGATACAAAAACTACACAATTTGCAAATTTTCACATTATAATGAAGCAATGAACAGCAAGGTCAGCATAAATAAAGAAATTTCATCCTAATGATTACCAATTGTGATAACACATATAATAAGAACAATTTTAAAACAAGACACACACATCAATAAACAATTTCTAAGGGGTGAAAAAGGAATTTTAAGGTTTCAAAATTTTAATGCTTTTTCCATTAACACTATTTTGGTAAGGATCATTCACTTACCATGTCCTCATGATAGAAAAACCTAAAAAATGTGTAGAACATTGTTGAGAAAAACCAGTGAACAAGGTTGATCTTGAAGAAAACGAAAGACACAAAACATCATCAGGTAACTCTTTGAGAGACGATGCATGATGAAATTGACAAGAAATGCATGAAGTGTGATAATTTTTACATATTCATTCAACATGATTACATTGAGAATTTATATCAAAGAAACAACTCGTATCGCAATGTACTCCATTTTTAGACTACTTATTTTCTGAAAGTTTTTAATGCATTTCACGTTCTATTTAACACTCATAAAGATATCATAACATAACTCGGAAAAACTATATTTATCATGAAGCAACTTTTTGTTTTTTTCAACATCATCATTTCACCATACATTTGCCCCAAATCCATCATAAATCAAACTAACGGAGATATTTACAAGCAATTTACTACATTAACATAAGGCTCAATTTGTTCCATTAACCCTTAGCTCAACACTATATCATAGGCAACTTATGAAGACAACAAAATGTAGCTATCAAACACGGCAACATCTCCTCCTTCTTCATGTAAGCCATGTGGCACCCAACATGTGCTCATGTTATCAGCATAAACTTTACCAACTCAAGATCAAATGGAGCATCTTATCTTCAATTGTTTTCCAATAACCATGAATTTGTTTCTGGTTGAAACATACCAAGAGTCAGTTTACCCAATAAGAGATGCTTAACAATGGACCAAGGTACCAAAAACATGGAAAGAAACAACGAAAAAATCTGTTTATTTTGTCCAACTTAAGACATCATAACATTGAAATAAAAACACTTGAATAAGCTAATTTTCAGGTCCTTGTTTCCCTTTCCCATGTAAGGTTGGAAATGAAATAATTAGTTTTTTCCTGTCTACATGAGCCTTGTGATTAATATTCCACTTTAAAAAACCTTCACACTTCTATGATCCAAGAACTACATATTTTGTAAACAAGTTTCTTTACCAGCACCTATGGAATTTAATTGGTGTAAAGTTAATGGAGTGAAGAACATCCTTGATCATACATGCTTAGTCAAAGTAGTAGAGTATTATCTTCTCAATTGAAGTATTATGAAAAAATACACTAACCCATATTCCTTCAATTATAGGAATGATTAAACACATTTAAGATATCGATCTTTCATTTTTTTCAATTACTCCTCAAAATCATAATACTTACATCAATATTAACCTTCACGTTATGTGATCTGCATCAGTTGATGAGAACGTTTATAGAGGATGGGTCCAAAACCCGTATGAAGGAGAACGACGAAATTGTTCATGTTTCTCCTTCATACGGGTTTTGGACCCATCCTCTAATGAACATGGTTTTTGTGGTTGTAAAAAGAACACTATACATGCAGACAATGTTGATACCTTCACCCAACAATTCAATCAAGATTATCTTAATCAACAGGAAACTTCGTTTTATCATTGTGACTTCTTTGATAAGTAATTTCATGTAGTTGACCCATTGTCATGGCATGGATTATTCTATAATTTTTTCTAATTATTTTTTTGATGAAGCTTAGACATTATGGCTTATCATCATGGCGTAAACATCTTACATCCTTACAATTCATGAACTTCTCTGTTCATATGAAAAATGAAAAATGGCATTCAAGTAAATTTTTGTAATGAGAAACTTCACTTATATTGTTTTATAAGGTAAAGTAACGTTCATACTGTTAGGAATTTCCTTTGAAAGCAGTTTTTATCTAAGTTACAGAATCATGAGGGCCATCACAAAACATCAAGAATTGAGTCCATGTTAGTTTTAGCTTTAAGGATTTTCAAATGTAAATCACATTTATTGCATAGGATGAAATTTTCAAAAATGCTGTATTTTGTGTTAAACATGGAGATGGAAGGACTGAAGTTTGAATAATTCAAACCTGGCATTATTTTTGTAGGTTATAAATAAACCTTTTTATAGAATCATTTCATTTCAAGATTTCATAATCGCTAGAAATTTCATTTTCATGGGGTTGATGTTATGTGTACATATACCACGTTATACTAGCATATGACGTTTTTCATGAAATACAAATGGCATAAGGTATTGAAATTATTGGATTGCACAAGGTTTAATTCTAAAAGTTTAAGAAATCGGGTCTTTATATCAGAGCTAATGGGATAACCAAGCTTGAGTAATGTTGTTTTTGGAGGAAAAACTTGCCATCTAATGGTGTTAAGCATCGTCCATGTCCATTTCTAGTATCTGAAGTCAATGCCTTCTCATTTGTTTAGTGAAAAAATCACAACATGTGTATTTTCTCAAAAATTGGATTGAAATGCACCTTTTATTAAAAAAAGATAGTTTTGTTCCTCATGAAGGTTTTACATCTAATATCCCTTCTTCAAATAACATAATTTTTGTTATTACTTGATGAAAAATGTGCAAACTAACAATTTCATGGACATTTGTCCTTTTGTTGAGCAATGTGATCCTTGTGATTGTTATTTTGTGTGATTATAGGAGTTTTACCAGAGGAAATTTCTGCTTCTACATCTATCCAAACCTTATGTGAACTCTTCAAAAGGCCATTATCTTGTACATTTTCTTACATTCATCATCAAAGGAAGAGGTCCTATGTATGAATTTTGGATACATCAATTTTCAATTCCCTTTTTTATCTTTATTTTTTAGTAATTTTTATGTCATAAATTGTCGAAAATAAGTTTCTTATTATTGTGAATCATTTGTTAGATTCTATTAGCGTTTATGTAAGCCTTTGATTACTTACCATGTGTTTCTTAATCATATTTGCATCACAACATTACCCTTAGGATTTGGAAAGAGGGGTCTGATAACTAAGGCCCTTGATATTGCTCTTTTATATTTCATTAAAATGTTTTTTGTACATATTACTCGATGTTACATGAATGTTTCCACCAACAAATAAAGAAAGAAGTATATTAGGCATTTTTCCACATGTTTAGACATAATTGTGGAAAGATAGAGGTTTTTATTTCGGTTTTAGATTCAATTTAAGTATTTTTCATGGTTAGTAAAATTAAAACATTGTGGTTTCCCCTCACATTCTCTTTTTTTAGAGAAAGTTTTAGAGCATAGCAACCAAGAGAGAAAATGAAATTGTTACAATGATTTCTTAGACCTTGAATGATTTAGTGTTTCCTCCGTGAAATTTTTGTTAAGATATGTCTGATTTTATGTTCCTCTATTCTTAATGAATAACACAATTGGAATGCAGTCAAGTTTCATCTCTTTTGTTAAATTGTTCTATATTATGTGGTCTTTTGAGAAGAATTGGGTTCATATTGTCTGGTCATTTCATAATTATTTTTCTAGTATGAAATTTTCCACATTAATTTACATACGGATATATTTTACCTATTGATTACATGGCAGGGATAGCTGTCTGTTATGTCTGCTGCATTCCCATAGTTGTTTTTTCTAGACTTGTGGCTAATAGATGTACTTTCTTATCATCACTGGTTTTGTCAGTGCGTTGTCTATCCGGGAGGCCCGTGCTGAAAATTCTTTCCGAAGGTGCAAGACTGCGGCAAGATGTGAGCGCTAATCCGCGCCGAAGTTCGGGTGCATGTCCAGTTACCGCACGTGTGGCCAACGGAACTGGTGTACGAGGCCTGGGTGAAGGTGGCGGCAAGGCTTCATTTTGTCATCCTCCATGGCCGAAGTGGTGTGCGATTCTCGGGGACGCATCTACCGATCCTTTGTACCAAGCGCCATTAATCCGCTGGAGGTGAGCAATCGAGTCCACCGACTTTCAGGGGGTGTTTCCCGCGCAAACACTAGAATCACCACGACATTCACAACATGGGCCTGCCGTCCACTTGTCGCCCTGGTCGTCAGCTGCGCAGCATCGAAGATCTTTCTCCTCCTCTGTCCCACTTTTCGTCTCTTTCCGATTGTCAGTGAGCGAGGTGTGGTGACCACGTGCATCTATCCCGGGTGTGTTACTCGCACGCTCGACAACAGCGCAGCTACCTTTTGGAAGTGCCTGCGCAAACCACAGGTTTCCATTTTGGAAATGGAGAAATGGCGAACCTTTCCATTGCGATGAGTTGACATTGCAACTGTAAGATTCTGTGAGGTTGCGTTGTAACCTATTATTCTCAGTCGGTGTGCCCAGCTCCGAGGAATGATATCGAAGATGGACAAAGCCGAAGTACAGTCGATGCTTCTGTCAGACGGTCGGCCTGACCAGCAGTGATTGGGCATTTTTCTAACGATTTTCCAGGTACATCTCAAAGGTCTGGAAATACGTACTTCACTACTTGCAACCGACCATGGAAACGATACGCGAGAAACGACGGACCAGACTTTCGAACCCGTAATCAAGCTTTTGTCGTGCTCATGGTAGTAACAAAAGGTGCATGCATACAAGGGCGGGAGTTGAGCCCAGACAAAAGTCACATTGGGAATCAATAGATGGCTTGGCATTTCCACACAATTATCATTAATATAAATAGTGCAAAAGCCCTATATAAACATATATTCCGCCTCAAAAATCTGTTTACAAGATTTTTCATTCATTTCCCTTTAGTGATGAGTAAATGCAAAAGATGAGCCATATCTCGCATTTAAATCTGCAAAAAAAGTCTTATGAGACTTTGATTGTCGCAAAAAGGGCCTCATGTGCTCATTTTCTAGCTAAATTAGGTGAAAGAAGGTGAAGAAAGTGGCAACCCACAGCATTCAAGACACATGGATCAATATGTTGTAAAAAAACATCCATAAGCTCAAAGGATAGGAAGAGAAATGAACTGTAGTTGATTCAAGCGAGATGCTCTACCAGACCTTCTTGCCTCACGTAAACGACGAAGGAGTGGGTACCTTTGAATATGCATTATTTTCAGTTCTTACAACCAACTCCAAGTACATCTTTCATTTCTTTAGGTTAGGGACAATTCCCCAGCAATTTTCACACTACATGTATGCTTTTTAAACACACACAAAAAAAAACTACATTTAAAACTACACTAAAGCCATGTCAGCAATTAGATTCCACATGTCATATTTCATAATGTAATGGGTAGCAAATTCTTCCTTACGAAAGGTTCAAACTATAAACATACACATACATTGCATGCACTATTGGCTTTCCACTCGTTAACTAGCACAAAAAAAAGGGTCTAAAGGGTTTATGTAACATAACGAACTTTTGGAACAAAACCTCGAATTCTACAGTCTAGAAAGACTATTGCAATCATTACCTAATTGCAACATTCCATTGCCACGTTCCTGCTACTGACACCATGAGGTCACTGTTGGTGTGTAGGATTTGGCCTCACACCCTTATGAGGACAGCGTGATTAGTTTGTGTTTGGCACATTACTCCGGTTGAGGTTATGCTGGTCGAGACTCGTGTACATGGTGACTTATACCGGTGTGACGTGGAGACGCATTGCCTCCATAAGGTGTGTATGCTCCATGCATGCGAGCAGATGTGGTCGAGACCTGGACCCCGGAGACATGTTCCGATGGTCATGAGGAGACCTTGTTGCTTTGTACCTCTTGTGTGATGTTTGGCACATGCGTGTGTGGATTCTGTGTTGCACGGTCGAGACCCGAACACTTGGTGAGTTACACCACTGTCTCGAGGAGACCTTGTGTTATGGTTGGTGTTTACGACGGGCAGTGGGTGTAGCCCCTCGCTTGTCATTGCGGTGACAGCTGTGTCAGCCAGGGGGAGTGTTGGTTTGTGTGGCTTCCACCCGTCACTAGCGATGACGCGGTGATTATTCGTATACCCAGTACTGGTGATATGGAACGGCGTTACTGGAGAGCATGACGACATGATCCACGGTGCGGACGCAGCTGGCGCCAGGGCACCGACGAGTGGTGGCTCGGTGCACTACGAGCTGCCAAACAGCTGCCATGACATCCCGGGTGCTTGCCTGGGTCCTTTTCGGATTTTCTGCAGACGCTAGAGTTTTCTCGGTGGACTGGCTCTCGAGTCCGATTTTTTACACTCTATTTAGGAGGGTTTATGTAACACAATGAACTTTTGGAACGAAACCTCCAATTCTACAGTCTAGAAAGACTGTTGCAATCATAACCTAATTGCAACAGTCCATTGCCACGCACTTGCGACTGACACCATGAGGTCACGTCAAGTTTGACGCACTGCGTGAAGCAAGTAGTGAAAATCGACTCCAAACGACCATCTCGACGGTAAACACAGTCACAAAGTTTCCACCGTTCTTTCTTACAGAACACATAAGTAAATACAAATGATAAAAAAGCCATAACCATATAAATAAACACCAATGTTGTGATTTGTGATGTTCCTGTCGACCTGTACAGTTTCCAGTGACCACTTGGCAGTGTCCATGCTTGTGCACATCCCTCATGCGGACCTAGATGGTACTGGTGCGTCGTGTGGTGGCGGACTACCAGTTTGGAGCTGACTGACGACTGCCCCAGAGTTTTAAACACTGTCTGGGACCTCCTACATTTTTTTCTGCAACACATAGGAGTTTATCAGAAGATTGGCCATGGGCCCGATTTGGATGTATTTGCATTGTGTGTCCATCTTTTGATGCCGGATGCATGCGTTTGACCAGTCGTGGCGTTTTGTTTGTGATTCTGCACCTTTAGGTTCAGACGGTGTAGCGTTCGGACATGTCTATGCTGAGTTACGGCCTGAATAGTGGTTTTGAGCCGGCTTTTTTGACAGACTTTGTGCTGTCGCGTGCGACACCCGCCGTGCGCCGCGACATGTACTTGTGCCATGGACATGCCATTTTTCATTTCTCTTTACAAATGTAATTGAAGCATTATGACACTCTCACTTGTGTCTCCTAGCCAGACCCTTGCCGTCGTGTGTATGACTTGTGGCTGTTGTCACCGTCTAATGAGGCAATGACGCCCAGTCATCGGCTGTGTTGCTAGGAAGCTTGTATGCATCTTCTCAAACATATTTTCGAAAGGCGTGGTCAGCCACGACGACTTGGGCAAGGAGAAAACCACTCCCACGAGGAGTGTTGTTTTTTTCGCATCTCTCATTGTGCTCTGTTGTGTCCTCCCGACTTGTGTACATTGGCGTGCAGAGGACTGACGGCAAGACTCGATGCCGCTACATTGTCGTCCGTTGGAGCCGGCGTACGCTGAGGCCTACACGCGCTTAGCTCAGAGCCTCCTCCTTGTGGCAACGTGCTCAGCTCCATCGGCAGGCCTCCTCGGCGGTCGGGCCGCCGACGGAAAAAGGCTACCGTAGATGCTGTCTGCATGCCTCCAGCGCTGGATCTCACTGTACTATTGTGTCTGCAGCATCGTGCTCTGTCTAGGGTCCATGGCTCATGTTGCATGCCACTGTTTGGCATCATGGACCATCGTAGGCACTGCCTAGGTTCGGGCAGCCATAACTCTTTGCTGCTAGCTGTTTCCGACCGCATGACTGCGTTCACAGCGTCAATGTTATGGTATGGTGCAATTATCAGGCAAAACGGACGACGCTCAAGTTTTGGGCTGTCTGTCATCTGGCATGGCTCAACGAGAAAACCCTGCCTGCTAGAAAATTGGTCCAGGCCTATTTTCTCATTGGGCGGTTAGTTGAATAACAATCTGTACAGAGCTTGGGGGGGGGCTAGAACTTGGAGGGGTCTCCCATTGTTGTTCATTCTTCATTCTCAATAGGTCACTTCCAGTTTTCAATTGCTTTCTGGCGCTAACACTGGCACGCTCGTTTCTGAGTAACAAACTCAGAGCATCTAGAATTAGACGGCAGACTAAGGAGGTAGCAGACTAATCAACGAGCGTGGAAGCCTGCACGTTGCATCAACAACGCTGCTGCCCCAACCTGCTGCCTAGCATTTCTAGATTGGTATGAGAGCCAGAGTGTAACAGCAGCAGCAACAGTAACAGTAGCAGTAGTAGTAGCAGCAGCAGTCTCCAAGCTTCGTCGCCGGTGCCTCTGACCTCCTGGCTGCCATTCACCAACTTCTTGCCGCACCGATGCAGCAACTTGCAGTACTACAGTTGTTGGCATCACAGACTCACGCCAGTGCCTTGCCGCCTTTCCTTCCCCCTGGGCACACCAGCCTTGCTGTGTCTACTACCACGCATTACCACGCAACAACAGACTTAACGCCTACGGTAGACAGTGACTTCAGTCCTCAGTCCCACTCTGGGTGCCGACTACCGACCAAAGGACTTTGAGACCCCGCCCCCCGCGCTTTAGGCCGGAGAATAGTTCCTGAGCTGGGAACTCAGTTTCCGCATCTGGGAACAGGGTGAGGGCTTGTGGGCGTACTACACCCATCTGTACGACTCCACCCAGGCCGACGAGGTGTATGACGCAAGTCGCGTCGTACGTGTGCTCGTTCCAGGCACTCTTCCAACTTCACGCCTGGCCCTAGAACCCTTCCTCGGTGACTTCACTACCGGTGGGACACCAGACCCTGCGACCGCATGGCACGTCCTCATCCGTCCCCATCGCCTATCCAATGAGGCTAAGACCAGCCGCCTGCTACGGGAATTCAACTCCCTGCACATGGGGGAGACCGAGACGGTCATCTCCTACTGGTAGGGGGCTGAGGACGTACTCCGTCGCCTGGGCACCTCTGGCCGTGCTCCTCACCATCAAGTGGCGTGCCACCACCGCGTATGACGAAGTCTTCGTCCACTACTCCCAAGATGTCCTTTCCACTATGGCGACCCAGTGCACCCTCATGCCCTGGGCATACGAGCTCTTCCTCAGGATTGAGGAAGCTCATCTGGTGTCTCGCATCTAATACATAGATGCCCTCGCTTCCCCTACATTTGCCTTAGTGGCTGTCACTTCTCCCGTAGCTGCATCCACTAGCTCCTTGTCGTTGACGAAGAAGAAGCGCAAGGGCAAGAAGGGCAAGGGCCCTCAACCGCAATAGCAGCAGCAGCCGACTAGGTCTACTGGTGGTAGCTTGGTCTGCCACAACTGTGGCCAGCCAGGACACAGGTGGTACACTTTCCCGTTACTGACGGACAAGGTGTGCATCATCGCCACCATGCATCCCCAGCGTGAGCGTCGTCTCGCCTCTGTCGATGTCGCTGTCGCTAGCTCTGACACCTCCATCTCGTTTAGCAGCACCACCCCTCCGACAACCTCCCTGGTCCATCCATTTCCAACTCCATAGTAGCATCATCTGTAGCCATCGGTACCTCCATTTCCATCTGCGATGTGGTCCTCCTTCTACCAAGGCTCTGGCGCTGTCACTCCACACTCCGTCTACACTCCCGAACCGTCCACCCACGAGCGTCAGTTGGAGCAGTTCATTACGCTCCACCTCGGCTTGCCCCGCCCTCCCCCCCAGGAAAGTGCGAGTTGTGTTACAACGTGCCTATTTGCCCTACCTTGCATGACTGAGACTGAGTTGCGGTCATGTCCTATTCCCTCATCCTCCTCATATTCTCCCATGCCTTCTACCCCTCTTCATGATGACATCGCGTGGCTTGATGATTGGCAGTATTGGTTCGCGCCACCGTCAATCGTATCGGCATCCTTTGCTTGCTGCTATGTGGCTGTTAATGATTTGGCGACTCCGGTCCAGGACCCTACGGAGACCTGGATCATCGACTTTGGGGCCACGCATCACATGACCACCTCTCGCGAGGCCTTCAGTACGCTTGGTCCTGTTGGCGAAGTGTCTGGTGTTTGGACGGGCTCCGGACAGATGTTACTTGTCCGTGGTGCCGACGTTGTTTGTTTTCGTGGCCCTACCGGTGATGTTTTCGTGATGGATGTCCTCTTTGTCCCATGTCTTGAGCTCAGCCTTCTTTCCACTGCCCTTGACCGCATGAGCATGGACGTTCTGCACTCGTGTGGTGTTGGCACTATGTCTTTCCGTCTGTCCGGTCTCGTCGTTCTACACGCCACTACTCGTAGCAACATGTGGCACGTACCTTGTCTGTCCTTCCATTCCCCCATCCCCTCCCCGTCCGCCCCGACCGACCATGTCTTTGTCACCAACACCCTGTCCCCACAGCACACCTTTCTCTTGCACCACCGCCTTTGCCATGTGCACTCTGCTACGATCGAATGCATGCTCCGCACCCAACCAGCCAAGGGCCTAGACCCGGAATCCTTCCCGTGGCCATGCCCCACGGAGTGCATTGATTGCGCTCAGGGAAAGATGCACCGCTTCACCTACCCCCAGTCCTTCTCTCGTGCTTCCATCCCTTTGGACCTCGTCCATTCGGATTTCATGGGTCCTCTCCCTACTGAGTCTGTTGAGGAGCATGGTCACTATGTCCACACCCTCACCGACGGCTACTCTCACTACCGTCGGGTCTTCTGCCTTCCGCAGAAGAGCGATGTCGCTCCGACCATTCAAGACTAGCTTTTCTGTGCCGAGCGTGAGTGTGGCCAGCCTCTCCACCAATTTTGCTCCAATCATGATGGTGAGTACATGGGAGAGACCACGAATTTTCTCACCTGTCGCGGTATCCACCACAAGATGTTTTCTCCTTACACATCGGCCCAGAACGTCGTCTCCGAGCGGTGGAACCGCACAATGGCTGACGCCATCTGCACTATGCGAGTTGAGTCAAGCCTCTCTGGTAACTTCTACTTCGAGGCCATGGCCTACATGATGTGTGTCTGGAATCGGATTCCCCATGGACCCCTTCCCCGCTTGTCTATGCCATACTAGCACTGGTGCTGTCAGCGTGCTAACCTCCGCACAGCTTGTGTCTATGGCTGTGTAGCCATTGTGTGCCTGCCCGCCCCGTAGTAGGGAGACAAGCTTGTCCCCCGGTGGACGTCCTTGGACCTTCCTTGGTGTCTCCCGTCAGTCTAATGCGTAGCGCTTCTGGGATCCCCCCCGGCACTGCATCGTCAAAAGCCATGATGCCCTCTTCTTTGTGGAGCTTTTTCCTCACGACCTCGTCCGATCCGGCTTGTCGTGTCCCTCCCGTCTCGGAGGTGATTTGTGAGTCCGTTCCCCATCCAATCGCTTCCTGGCCGCACATCACATGGTCCCTCCAAGCCTGCAGCCCCAGTCGTGTCCGTTGGCCCCTCCGGGTCGGCAGCTCCAGTCGCGTCCGTTGGCCCCTCCCGGCTGGCAGCCCTGGTCGCGTCCGCTTGCTCCTTCGGGCTGGCATCCCCTGTCACGTCCGCTGGCTCCTCCGGGCTGGTAGCTCCAGTCACGTTTGCTGGCCCCTCGGGGCTGGCAGCCCCAGTCGCGTCCGCAGGCTCCTCCAAGCTGGCAGCTCCAACCGCGTCCGCTGGCCCCTCCGGGCTGGCAACCAATTCGAATCCCATCTTCAAAACCGTTCTAGTGGATAACTTCCTCAAGTTAGTTGACACCGAGGTGTAGCGGGTCTAGAGTTCGCATTGTAGCTATTGTAATGGCCATAAAAACCCACCAATCTTGGTGATTGATTTAATCTCCATGGCTCGTCAGCTTAGTTTATTGGCCACATTGATATTTCCTGGCGGACATTCCCACATGAACAATATCGACTCAGGTATTCACTCCAATATGACTGTTATCTTGACAGGTTCAAAACACGTTTGGAAGAAAAGCCAACCGGTTTGGTCGGACACGGCCATCACATCCCCTTTAGCGTCATTGAGATGAGCATGCCACATATTGAAAGCATGTACAATTGTAAGGAGTTCATCATCACCGATCATGTACGACATATTTGTATGGATGTCCTTTTGGCTCTCTTGTGCAAGTGGATGACCATTCTTCATTAGGACTACTCCGATTCCTATAATCAATGCATCATATCACACCTCCCACGATGGATGTGGAAGAGTCCAGATGGTTGCTGTTGATGAAATTTCTAGCTTTCCATCATCTATTTCTAATGCATGTCGTTTCACTTGAGCCTCATTAGTAGAGCTACCAAAGTCAAAGATCCTTCCATAAACCGTCAAAAACAGTTTGCAAGTCAGAGGAAGACCACATTGGCCTAAAATATTTTAGGCACGGCTTGGACCTTTTGTGGGTCCAAAGGATAGCTTCCTTGCCGACTTTGTGTCCAAGGTATTCAAGCTCATCTTGTGCAGACGCACACATACTCACCTTCGCATAGATCTTTTACTCTAGATGGATCGCAAGGATTTCACACAGACATTCAATGTACTCCTCCATTGATTTGGATGAAGTTAAGACATTGTCTAGGTAAGCCAAGACAAACTGACCAAGTTTTTTAGTGAATTTTCAATTAATTCTGTTGACTATCTATTTTTGTACCCTCTCTTCTTGTAGCCATGAGTGTGCAGGGAATGCTGAAGGAGAGAGTTGAGGTAACTCATAGTGAGAGCAAGCACCACCATGGGGCTTGTGAAACTCGATTCCCGCTCTCATCCATGTGCTGGCTTCCCACCTCACTACATCGCCCTTGCTCCACCGGGCAGCTTGAGGCCAAGGCTGAAAGTGAATTTGTTGTCATGAGGGCAGCTTGCTTGTCAAGCCAGCGTGTCCACCATCATAAAAAATCAATGATGCATGCTGTTTGATGTGACTGGTGCTGTGCTTGCTGATGGGCCATTGCATTCTGATATGCTCTATTGTCCCACTCTCTTTCCCCTTGTCCCCATGCACTCATAGCTACCACAAGCACACATTGTGATAGCCATTGATATGAAGCACATTGAACTGCTGTCTTTTGGGACATATTCATGCTCACTTTGTTTAGGACATGCTCAAGCATGCGTCTACACATGGACTACACCCAGAGGACTGTCCCCATGGGCTTAAGGCAGATACTTGTCTTGAATTTCAAGAGGGGAAGGTTCACAGGCAAGTCTTCTCTAGGTCAAATAGCAGAAGCAAGTTTCCTCTTCATCTGGTGCACGCTGACATAATGGAACCTAAGCCTGTCCCCTCAGTCTAGTACGGGTCACATCATGTACTGACACTTACAGACGACTACAGTTGGTTCCATTGGGATTTCCAACTTAAGACCAAAGAAACTCTCAAGAGGCAATTACCAAATGTATTCCCCTTGCTGAATATTAGATGTAATGCATGGTATTGAAACTGCACACAGATAGAGGTGGAAAGTCTTTGGGTTTCCTTAGTGCAGCACTCAAAGTCAAAAGCATTGAGCATAAAACCACTGCACCCTACACACCACAACAAAATGGGGTGGCAAAGAAACGTTGTTTGGCTTCTCCGAAGAAGCGGTCAAGAATGTCACTTGGGTGTGGAACTACGCCCCATAGGATCTACATCCCAAAGCAGACACACCCTGGGAAAAATTGTTCAAAGAAAGGCGGACCTCCGTCCTGCTAGGGTGTGGGACACAATGGCATGCTTGTGGTTTGTGCAGATAGAGTGCAAAAAAAAGCTCAACCCACGAGGTCGCTGGTCTTTATTCACAGGATTTTCGCATGCCTCTGAGGCATGGCACTTTTGGGATCCCATGAGTCATTGTTTTCTTGACATTCAGGACGCATCGTTCTCGAACCACATGCCTTACTAGAATTTGTGCACTTTCACGCATGTTCTAAACATCAAAGCCTGTGAGCACTATCCACACGACATGAGTGCTAGGATTTGATTGAAGGAAGGATACCTCACCTCCCATATCCACACCAAAGGACAAGGATCAGATTGAGCCCATTGCCACTGTTTTACCGACACCTATTGAAATTATAAGCATAGAGTCTGTTGAAAAAAATCACCTCCGCATACTCAAGTGCGGCGCCGGGAGGCGCTGGAGAGCCGCCGCGGAGAGGAAAATCCTTTCAGTTAAATCTAGCATCTTGCTGATTTCTTGAATCCTAAATGGATGATTGCCCCTAAAAGTTGATGAATTGCTGAATCCGGTGGAAGTTGTTTTACCGGAATCGGACAAGTAGCCTCCAAAGTTGGTGTCCGTGGCGTCCGTGGGAGCCGGTCACGACTCGACCGCCGGTGAAAAATCAACCAAAATGAGTAACAAATTTCCATCTGGGTATCTAGCCCTGGAAGACTACCAAGGCGTCCACTGGATAGGATCCACCGGAACCAATAGTGCAGGTTGTTATTGAGGGACTTAGCCAAAATCCTGGCTCAGACTTTGAAACTGAGTAGTGCAGTTCATTATTGAGGGAGAGTCAAAACTCTGACTGCAGGTCCGCGTACATGTTTCAATCCCTGTCACACCCCATCATCAAACTCAACCCAAAAGTGGCCAAGGTGTGTCGAAACAGTGCAGAGGATCCCTCCATCATGTCCTTCAAAAGGGCGGTTCGCACGTGAAGGAAGGCGCCACGTTGTATGCGCATCATGGAAGCTTTAGGCGTTTCCGTGGTGTGTGAGACCTGCGCGTGGGCAAGGGTAACTTGGGCTACGATTGGTTGAATCTTGCATGGTTTGGTGCATTGGAGAGCTCATGACTACCCTTATAAATGTTCAGATCATGTCCATGTACAAAAACTCACGCAATATTGTAAAATCTCCTCCACTAAATCCAATGTCTCTAAATTCTTGCCCACATAGTGTGAGGCAACCCAAAATCCCTCGCTCACTCTCAGGTTCACCCAAAAGGAAGAAGTGAACCACTAGAGACGGGTCGAATGAAAGTCGGGACTGAACCACGTAGATTTTTTCTGAAAAGGGTTATGGTCCCACATTTACCCTCTCCAAGACATTCACGTCTTCTGTAGAGTACGAGATGGTCAATGTGGACAAAGAATGTGTCGGAGTAGAAGCTACACAAATGACACAGATGGAGACCCAACCCATCCTGAAGTATGCGGACGGCATAGGCTTTGGGCTGTGGATGTGGCACTTCTAGCTGCACCTTGCGGATAAGGGGCTGTTGGTGGTCATGTTGGGAACGAAGGTACTTGCAGAGGCAACATCTACGGATGAAAAGAAGCAGGCCTTTGGAAAGAAGAAGATGGAGGTGCTCATGCTCCTGGTTTCCGGGACAACTGAGCCACAGTGGGTCTTCTTCCAAGGCTGAAAACTGGCAACCAAAGCCTGGCAAAATCTCTATGCTATCCACCAATCCAAGTTGTTGGAAAAAAAAATCTATGCAATGAAGCGGCTCCTCATGGGGAGAATTGAGGAGGGAGATTATGTCATCTCTGCCATGCTGCAGATTGATTTGCTTACCTCATTATGCAATGACGTAGGTTGAAAAATTGACTCATAGTTGTAGGCGATGGCCCTCCTCATGAACCTACCTGATAGTTGGGGTCCACTCATCACCGTCCCCGGAGGATGGCCGGAGGACAAGCTCATCTATGGCGTTGTTGCAGAAAACATCCGGAATGAGGCACAACAACAGAGCTGTGGAGATGCCTTGTCTTCCTCATTGGCCCTTGTCACCAAAATGTGTGGTTGCGGAAGCGGGAGAAAAGGAAGCGGTGGAAAGGATGGCGGCAAGAAGTCTGCCAAGAAAGGTACGTACCGCAATTACGGGAAGGAGGGGCACTAGGCCCATGAGTGCCCGGAGGAGGCAAAGGCCGGTGCCAAGAACATAAAAGGCAAGTTGCTCCTCACTAGTGAAACAGGCCACTTCCTCAAGAAGGCCACCGGGCGGTGCCTGGATTTAGTGGCCGAGGTGGGGTTCGTCACCTACAAGAAGTCCTCCAAGTCAATGGTGGTCGCAAACGACAAAGTCGAGCCGGCGGCTGGCCAGGGGAACGTGGAGGTAGAAGTCATGTTGGGCAGGAAGAAGGAGCTGCACACAATCCATGACCTGCAACACGTCCCCGGCCTGGCTGAAATTTTGAGTGTAAGCCGTTTGATGGATAAGGGGTATGAGGTGCTCTTCCACAGGAAAGGCGCAGTGGTGCACAACGATGATGGCAGCGAGGTCGTGCTAGCGGCAAAGCGCGTGGATGGTCTCTATATCATGGAGACCAAGGTGATCCCCGTGGCATAAAATGCAACATACTCACAAGAGCACATCAACATGGCCAGAGGAGGAAGCACTGATCTGGAGCTTAGGCACCGATGGTTGGGGCATTTAGCATCTGCAGTTTTTAAGGAGATGGTGAAGCGCGACATGATACACGGCCTTGCCATTGACGATGCACCAGACGTGAAAACAGATGCAGTAGTACAAAAAAAGTGTGTCTTCCATGTTGGGCAAGGCGCGGTGCAAGCCGCTCAAAGAGAACTTGGCTCGTGCAAAGGACCTGGTGGAGGTCGTGCACAGTGACGTGTGCGGACCATTAAAAATGAAGTGAGAAAACGGCTTGAGATACTCTGTCACCTTCATTGGTGACTACAACAAGAAGCTCTTTGTGTTCTTCATGAAGTGGAAAGGTGAGGTCCTAGAGCGGTTCAAGGGGTACGTCACAGCGGTGGACACGCATACTTGTCAAATGACCAAAACAATACGCAAAAACAATGGCGGAGAGTACGTAGGTTGTAGTAGGTGGATGAAGCAGCAGGGCATCAAGTAGGAACCCACTATGCCGTACTCGCCACAGTCTCATGTAGTGGCGGAGAGGGCGAACCAGATGCGACTAAACATGGTGTGGACATTGCTTGTGGATGTGGGGTTACTGTGATGGTTTTGGGCGGAGGCTGTGTATAAAGAGAGCTACACCATAAGCATCACCCTAGTAGTGGTGCTAAAGGGTAGGGATGGCCGGAAGATGTCATAGGAGGTTTGAAACAGGCACAAGCCAAATGTGGTACACTTGAAGGTGTTCGGGTGCAAGGCGCATACTGAAAACCCGGGTGAAGCTGTACTTGTTCCTCGGATACGATAGTGCGCAAAAGGTCCATTGGCTCTAGAACCTGCACGCGTAACAGATCATCCATAGTCGTGATGTTGAGTTTGACAAGCAGCAGAGTGTCAATAGCAGCATCAATGACATGAGCATTGGGAACACTCCAAAACAGGGGAAGTGGTTCCCTCTCTTTGACTACATGGAGCCAGAGGACGCAAAGGTCAAGGATGCGACGTCGGAGTGGAGTGGTGCAACAGAGAAAGCAGTCGATGTGGAGGACTCTGACGATGATGCTGATGGACTGCAAATCTGGCAGAGGAGGAGGAGGAGGAGGAGGAGGAGGTACTACGGATGCCGAAGTTTGCACTCTCGAAGGAGTTTGCGTTGGGCGTTGGAGGAAAATCCTTCGAATGTGCCGATCGACTTGTTGATGTTTTGTTGAAGCAGGAGAGACCCCTGGAAATCCACCGGTCAATGTTTCATTGGAGTGAGTGGGTTGAAAGGATTGCAGTAGAGCTACGAGGTGCCACCAAAACTATCGTGTCACAGCGGAAGGCGCCGGAGAGTGGAAAAGCACTTTGACATAGGTACCAGTCATTGGATCAGCATGATGTGATGAATGTTGGTTGCATCAATATAGCCAACAACCGTGCAAGAGGCACTTGCGCTGCCCAAGGGGAAGCAATGGGATGTCGCCATCAAGTTGGAATTGGCTTCCATTGTAGAAAATGACTCGTGGGAGCTAGTTGACATGCCAAAAGATGCCAAGGTCATAGACTCAAAGTGGATCTTCAAGACCAAGTTAACAAAAGAAGGTATGGTAGACAACTAAAAGGCACGTCTTGTGGAGAAGGGGTACGTATAACATAAGGACAAGCAGTAGGATGAGATATTCGTCCCCGTCACCAAGCTCACAAGAATCCGTGTGATCCTTGCGATGATAGCCGTAAAGGACATGGAGCTCCGTTGGATGGACGTAAAGACGATGTTCCTCAATGGTATTATCAATAAAGAAATCTGCATGGAGGTGCTGGAGGGGTTGGACGCGGGGGAGGAAAAGGTGTGCAAGCTGTGAAAGTCCTTGTACTGGCTAAAAAAATTGTCTTGATGTTGGTACAAATAGATGGACAGCTTCATAGCACAACTAGACTTCAAGCGTCGTGAGGTGGATCACAATGTGTACGTACGGCGCAACAACAAGATCCATCAAATTGCTGTACTCTACATCAACCGGTGGCTTTCCAAGGGTCCTTCGTGCTCCGACAAAATATTGAACGGACGGTGAGAGGTGCCCTACCAATCGGCGATGGGCAGCCTCATGTATGACATGGTGGCGAATCGACCGGACCTGGCCTACGTGGTGGGCCAAGTAAGCAAGTACGTGGCCGATCCAAGACCACTTCACCGGCAGGTGTTCAAGTGCATCCTCCGCTACCTGTATGCAATGTGACACTTGCGCCTGAGGTTCAACGGCAAGGGGCGGACGGACCCCTTGCATCTGGTCTGCTATACAGATGTTGACTACGCTGGCGATGTGGACAAGCGTAAATCCACATCCTTGTTTGTGTTCTTCCTCATTGGTGGAGCGATCTTGTAGTGCAGCAGGAAGCATGACTGTGTTGCAACCTCCATGGTGGAATCAGAGTACATCGCACTGGCTGAGGTAGTCAAAGAGGCGGTGTGGCTTCACAGATTACTGGAGGAGCTGCGTTTGCCGCATCAGGAGCAAATGGTGGTACAAGAGGACAACACTGGCTCTATCTGGTTGACCAACCACCTGATGCAACACAAGAGGACAAAGCACATCAAAGTGCATTATCACTATGCATGGGACATGGTTAAAAAAAGGCAAGTGGTACTGCAGCACTACAGCACGCACAACATGCTTGCGGATTGCTTGACCAAAGTGCAACCCGTGGACCGGCACGCTATGAGCATGGCCGGGCTTGGGATGGCCAACTATGATGGGCTGGAGGACGCAGTGGAAGATGAGTGAGAACAAGCAGGAGAAGTGGTCATGGCAGGTGCAAGGGGGAAAATGTTGAAGAATTTCCCCTCCACATGCCCAAGTGCGACTCCAAGAGGCGCCGACGAGCAGCCATAGAAAGGATAATCTTAAAACTTGGATCTAGCGGCTCACAGATTGCATGAATCCTAAAGTGGAGGATTACAGTTAAAATTTGATAAGTTGCTGAATCCGGTGAAAGTTGTTTCACCGGAACCGAACAAGCAACGAGGGAGATATTAGCTTCCAAAGTTGGGGTATGCGCGGCGGCTCTGAGAGCCTGCCGTGATGTGACTGCCGGTGAAAATCCGACCAGAATGAGTAACAAAAGTCCATCTGGGTATAAAGCCCTGGAAGACTACTGAGGGGTCCGGTGGATTGAATCCACCAAAACGAGTAGTGCAGGTTGTTACTCAGGGGCAGCCAAAATCCTGGTTGGATTCCGAAACTCAATAGTACAGTTTATTACTCAACGACAATCAAAATTCAGATTGCAGGTCCGCGGACAAGTTTCAAACCCTCTCATACCCCATCATCAAACTCAACCCAAAAGTGGCCGAGATGTGTCAAAACAGTGTAGGAGACCCCTCCATTATATGCAAAGGGATCTGTGCCTCGGGAAGGGCGCTTCACATGTGAAGGAAGGCGCCACGGCGTGTGCATACCATGGATGCATTAGGTGTTTCTGTGGTGGGTGATACCTACGCTTCAGCAAGTGTAACTTGGGCTACGCTTGGCCAAATTGTACATGGTTTGGTGCATTGGGGAGCTGATAACTAGCCCTATAAATGTTGAGATCATGTCCATCTATCAAAACTAACGCAAAACTGCACAACACTCTTTGAAAAACTGACTTTCTCTCAATGTTGTCCGACATAGCGTGAGGCGACCAGAAAGCTCACATCGAGTCTCATATTTGCCCAAAAGGAAGAAGTGAACTACTAGAGACGGGTCCAATCGTAGTCGGAAATGCACCATAGAGATGTTTCCTAAGAGACTTGAGTGCACTGCACTCACACCCAGGAATGTGTCACCAGCACCAATCTAAGAGCACAAAGAAAAATGTGACTTCCTCACGAGGAGGATGAGATATGTCGGACTTAGAGTCTCATTCCTGTGATTCACCTTCATCAGATCTTCTCCTTGTTGCAGTACATAGCCCATGCCATTGTGCTAGTGCTTTCTCTCCCTGTAGGAGGAGAGTGGGCTACTCTCATTGTTTCTGAGTGTTCCAAAGTTCAAGAAGATCTCCCTTTCTCACAGACATTTCATGAAATTCACGTCTTTGCTGTAGATAACCTTCTTAGATCCTTGGTCCCACAGTCTATGAGCTCTATGGACGATGTCTTAGCCAATGAAAACAAGTTTTTGTGCTTGTTTGGCATCAAGATTTCCAGGGCCCTCACCAACCTTAACCTTGGCAAAGCCGGTGCAACCAAACACCTTGAGATAGGAAGCGTCCGACTTCCTACCTGACCATGCTTCTTCAAGTGTCTTGAGCTGTTGTGTGTACTTCTTCTTGCCTCTCCTTTGCAAATCTGTTGTATGCGTGAGGTTCACAAGATAGATAGCCGTACGTAGCACTTCAGCCCAAAACCTAGGAGGTAGCTTGGCGTCAAAGAGCATGCACCTTGTCATGCCCATGAGATTCTGGTTCATCCTCTTTGCTATGTTGTTACGTAGAGATGATTGGAGGGTAGTTTTCTGGTGTTTAATTTCCTGTATCTTGAGCCACTCCCTACAGGATTTGTACTGTCCCCCATTCTCCATCCTAAATACCTTCATCTTCTTTTGACTCTATCAGCCAACCATAGCGACAAAGGGTTGCACATTTTCCTTCACTTCACTTTTCTTTTTGAGAATGTATATCTAGACCTTGTGGCTGTTTTTATCAATGCATATGATGAAATGTCCGGTTTCTCCATCGAATGGTATACAAAAAGGACCACATACATCAGAGTGGATGAGGCTCAGGGGTGTAAGAGGATGCATATCACTGTCCTTGAAGGGTTTCCTTCATGGCCTTGCCTTGAATGCATTGCTCACACAAGATTTTAGTTCCTTCTCCCTTATCACCTAGCTCTGTCCTACACACTAGCTCCTACTTTCTCACAAGCAACAATGTGTCATGAGCCACGTGCCCAAAGCACCGTGTGCCACAGGTTTTCAGAGAATGCTTGCTCGCTACAATGAACAACCCCGGAGACTGCTTTTGCTTCTGGATGTTGTGGTCAGTTGTCTTAGAGACGTAGAGCACGTTGCCTGTGGAGGAGAAGAAATAGACTTCTTCCTCTAGCGTGAGGCTAGAGTCCCCACCATTTAAGCTCATAGTGAACAGCTTATCTCCAATCCCCTCAGCTGTCTCAACCTTGTCGTTGGTGACTCTGAAGTTTTTTTGCACGGAGCAAGATGGATGAAGTCTCTCTTCTCATAAGTGGTGTTTCCGTTTTTCCATTAGTTAAGGCTGAGCATATTCCTCCCCCCTTTGTTGGAGGCACACTCAACCATCAAGCTTGTGGGATCCTTTCTACCCTTGTTCCCTCTCCATGCATCCGTGTCTCCTCCCTTCTTCTTGGGTGCCCTGCACTATTGATCCCACTATCTTGCCTTGCCACAGTTTTGGCAGTTCCCTTGGTGCTTTGGACCCCGTCCACTGTTGCTAGTGCTATTGTTTCTCTTGCATCCAAAGGAGGAGGTCTTGTGGAAGGTGCCGCTGTCCCGTGAGGCATATTGAAAAATTTCCCCTCCGCATGCCCGAGTGCGGTGCTGGGAGGCGCCAACAAGCCGCCAGAGAGAGAAAACTTCTTGCAGTTGGATTTAGCGGTTCAAGAATTTCTCGAATTCTATAATGGAGAATTGCCCCTGAAAGTTGACCAGTTGTTGAATCCAGTGGAGGTTGTTTCACCAGAATCGGATGAGTAACAAGGGAGATATGTGCTTCCAAAACCGGGGTATGCGCGAAGACTCTGGGAGTCGGCTGCGGTTCGACTGCTAGTGAATAATTGACTGAAACGAGTAACAAATGTCCATCTGGGGACTTTGCTTTGGAAGGCTACCGAGGCGTCCGGTGAATGATTTGCCGGATGTCAGTAGTGTACTTTGTTGTGCAGGGACTTAGCCAAAATCCTGGCTCAGATTCCGAAACTCAATAGTACTGTACTGTCGGCCACATTTGTTCAAACTTATTGATTTTGTTTGCCCTTGTGTTCTTTAAACATTTCTTAGTGCTGTGGGAAAAAATTTCTCATAAGTGTGGCAATCCAACACATCTTTTGCTCAATGCTGTTACAGAGGCAAACATTATAACACCCAAGTTTTGACAGAGATCACATCCGGCTTTGGTCATGCATCGTTGCGCGTGGTGACGCATCAGAAGTTCTGTCGATCCGACATTCGTTCAAGGTTGCCGGCTTTGGTCTTTGAACTCAGAACTTTGAACGTCCAAAGCAGAACAACAGAATTTTGTACACCAGACTGAGCATAGTGGACGAATATGACAACCCCAATGTACCCAGGTAGTTTCCTTAGTAGACCCAAATAAAAACTAAAAAATGCCAGTGAGTATGAATGGAACAAAAAACATAACCAAAAAATGAACAAATATGGCTGGCAGTATGGTACGTTCTGTTAGTCGGGGATGTAGTCAAAATTCTGACTGCAGGTCCTCGGACAGGTTATGAACCACATCAATCCCCATCACCAAACTGAATGATTAACTCATCCAAACAGACCCCAAAGGCGCAAAGGGGCACTGCCACTATGTGTAGGGACATGTGCGCATACGAAAAGGCATTTTGATGGGTCCTTGAAATGTTGCGCGCCCGACGGGCGCCATGTTGTGCGCCACCAACTGAGCGGCTGGATTGGGGTGCTACAGTTTGGCTGACGTAGCGGGAGTTATGGTGATCCAAATTGTGTAAGGTTTTGTGTGTTGGAGAGCTCATGAATAGCATTACAAATGTTTTGATCATGTCCATGTTAAAAAACTAATGCAAGATTAAATCATTCTCTTCGCAAAGGTGACTTTCTTGCAACTCTCCTCTGCTCCCAGAAAAACAACGTCAAGCGACCAAAAGACTCATGCTTAGACTCAGGATCAGCACAAGAGTAGCTGTGAAGACAGTGAAGACCAGTCAGGCCATGTTGCAACTTTCACCACACTATTTTCTTACAAAGGGTTATGGACTCACAGCCTGGCCGGTCTTCACATAGCTCATAGCTTTCGCAACAAATAGGATTGTTGTCGGGGATGACATTACCATCAAACAGGGAGGTCCCAGAGAAGAAGAATGTGCAAATGGCCCATAACGAGACGCAACCCATCCAGAAGTATGTAGGTGGCCCTAGCTTTGAGCTATGGAGGTGGAACTTAAAGATACACCTCGCGCATAAGGGGCTCCTGGAGGTCATGAAGGCAATGGAAATCCTCAATAAAGCAAGAGCGACAAAAGCACAGGAGGCCTTTGCAAAGAAGAACACAGAGGTGCTCATGCTTCTGGTGTTTGGGACGGCTGAGTTGCAGTGGAGCTACTTCAAGGGGTGCAGACTGGTAGCCAAGGCTTGGCAAAAACTCCATGCCATCCATCAATCCAAGTCGCTCACAAATAAAATCTTCACGATGAAGCAACACCTAATGGTGAGGATCAAGGAGGGAGATGATCTCATCTTCACCATGCAATAGATTGAGTTGCTTGCCTCATTATGCAACGATGTGGATTGGAAGATCGACATGCAGCTACAGGCGATGGCCATCCTTATGGCCCTTCTTGACAGTTGGAGTCCTCTCATCATCGTCTTTGGAGGTTGGACAGAGGATAAGCTCACCTATGGCGCAGGATTAGAGTGCATTCGCAACGGGGGGCAAAGATGGAGCTGCAGGGAGTCCTCGTCTTCCTCATTGGTCCTCGTCACCAAAATGCATGGTGGTGGAGGCACGGACAACGGAGGTGGCGGACATGTTGGTGGCAAGAAGGGTGCCGAGGAAGGTGCGTGTCGTAACTACGACAAGGAGGGCCACTGGGCCCGTGACTGCACCAACGACGCAAAGGCAGGCAGCAAGGACGTCAAAGGCAAGAAGGTTCCTCCCAACGAAAATCAAAATCACTACCTTAAGAAGGCTAACTGGAGAATCATTGACTCTTGAGTGGAGAAGCATACCCAGGTCAAGAAGGTTGGGTTCATCAACTATACCTAGTCCAGAAAATCCATGTTTTTTGCGAACAAGTCAAGCCGGCGTATAGTGCGTCATCAAGGACGTGCAATACATACCCAGCTTGGCTGAAATTCTAAGTGTCATCCGCTTGAAGAACAAGGGACACATGGTGCTGTTGAGGAGAAAGGGGACAGTTGTACGGAAGGATGGTGGTAGCGATCTTGTGCTGGAGGCTAAGTGCGTAGGAGGCCTCTAAATTGTTGACACCAAGGTGATCCTCGTGATGACAGATTCTGTAGACTTTTGGGATCGCACTGTCAACCTGGCCAAATGAGGGGGAGCTGATTTGGACCTCTGGCACCAATGATTGGGGCATTCCTTATGTGCAATCGTGAAGGAGATGGCGAAGAGCAAGCTGGCACGAGGCCTCGTCATCGACGGTGCGGAAGATGCGACTGATGCAACAAATCACAAAATGTGCAAGCCTAGCATTTTGGGCAAGGCACGACGCAAAATGTTCAACAAGAATGTGAATCGTCCCTCGTCCTGCTCAAGGTCATGCAGAGTGACGTATGCGGACCATTCAAAGCGGCGTCAAAGAGCATCATGCGTTACTTTGTCATGTTCATTGATGACTATAGGAGAAACTCTATGTGTAGTTCATGAAGCGAAAAGGCAAGGTCCTCGACTAGCTGAAGGAGTACATCACCGTGGTGGAGAGGCAAACTGACCAGAAGGTCAGAGTGCTATGCAGCAATAGCGTCAAAGAGTACGTGGGATATAGTGGGTGGATGAAACAACAGGGCATGAAATGGGAGCAAAATACGCCGTGTTTGCCTCAATCAATGGTGTGGCAGAGTGGACTAACAAGATGATGCTCAACATGGTACGGACCATGTTGGTTGATGAGGAGTTGCCTCAAAGCTTATGGATGAAAGCTGTGCATACGGCGAGCTAGACCATCAACCTCACTCCTAAAGCAGTGTTGAAGGGGAAGAGTGGCTAGAAGACGCCAAAAGAGGCTTGGAGCGGGTGCAAGCCAAGAGTGGCACACCTCAATGTGTTTGGGTGCAAAAGACACGCAATGGCATAGGCTACACAGCGGTGCGACAACAAGCTGGAGCCGCAGGCAAAGGCATATCTCTTGCTTGGCTGTGAGAGCGCACATAAGACGTACCAGCTCCACGAAATGCACCAGGAGGTAATTCGTAGCAAAGACGTGGAGTTTAACGAGAAGCAGAGCTACATCAATAGTAAAAACGTGGGTGTGGTGGACTCTCCAAAGATGGGAGAGTGGTTCCAGCTCCTTGACTACGAGAAGGAGCTGGCGGATGCTGAACTTGAGGATGCGGCATGAGATCGTGATGATGTACCAGAGGTAGGAGCCAACACGGGGGACTCTAATGAAGATCAAGCTGATGAGGAGATCCACCGGAAGGATCCTGCGGGTGAGGCACCAAGGGTGCCACGGCGCATAGTCTTGGTGGAATGTGCATCGGGCGTTGGTGGAAAATCCAGTGGATGTGGCGCCCGTTGAGGTGATGTTTCACCGGAGTGGAAGAGATCCTCTGGGAGCCATCCGGTTGATGATTCACTGGAGCATGTAGAGTTAGAGGGATCACAAAAAGGCGATGATGCGCCACAGAAAAACCTGTGCTGTAGCGAGAGGAATCAGAAAGCAGGGAAGCACTTCAACGAAAGCACCGATCGATGGATCGGCATGACGCGGTACATGTTTGCTACATTAATGGAGCCCACTACCGTACAAGAGGTGCTTGTACGGCCCGAAGGGGAAAATGGGACACATTCATCGAATTGGAGCTGGCGTCTATCATGTGAAATGATATGTGGGAGCAGGTTGAGAGGCCAAACGATGCAAAGGTCATCGGTTCAAAGTGAGACTTTGAGACCAAGTTCACAAAGGAAGGTGTGGTTGAAAAACACAAGGTGTGGTTGGTGGCAAAGGGATACGCACATCGTAAGGGCGACCACTACAATGAGGCGTTTGCTCCCGTTGCCTAGTTGACAATCATCCATGCGATCTTTGTGATGGCGGCCATGAATGACATGGAGTTCCACCAAATGGACGTAAAGATGGCCTTCCTCAATGTCATCATAGACAAATAGATATACATGGGGGTGCGAGAGGTGCTGAAGGCGCTGGAGGGCAAGGTGTGAAAGACGCGGAAGTCCTTGTACGGACTGAAACAATCACATAGATTCTGGTACCAACAGATGGCCAACTTCATGGCACAACTCGGCCTCAAGCGGTGTGATTCGGATCCCAGCGTGTGAATGCTTCACGACAAGCAGCTCCATCAGATTGCTGCAGTCTACATGGACATCCTGATTTTTTGCTCAATGGATCTGCTGAGCTTACAGTGGATGAAAGGGCAACTGAGCAGCAGATTCTAGATGTCGGACATGAGGGAGCTGGAGTACAACCTTGGGGTGACCGTCACGTGGAACCGGAGGATGCGCACGCTTGAGCTTGGGCAAGCCAAACACGTGGCCAAAGTGCTCAAGCGATACGACATGGAGGATTACAAACCAGTTGGCAGTCTAGTCTCCACCACCTGTGAAATGAGTATGCCAATGGCGTTGCAAACAAAACAAGAGCAGGAGGATATGGCTAAGGTGCCTTACCAATCGGTAGTGGGCAGCCTCATGTACGCCATGGCGGCGACTTGACTGGACTCGGCCTACACGGTGGGCTTAGTGAGCAGGTATGTGGCTAATCAAGGGCCACTATACTGGCAAGCGGTCAAGAGCATCCTCCGGTATCTACAGGCAATGCGGTACGCATGCTTGAGGTTTGATTGCAAGGGGTGGGTGGACCCCTTGTGTCTAGTCTGCTACACGGATGTAGACTACGTTTGCGATGTGGAGAAGCGGAAGTCCACATCTGGCTACGTGTTCTCTTCAAATTTGCACGTCCGCATGCCCAAGTGTAGCACCGGGAGGCACCGAGGAGCCGCCAGAGAGAAAACATTCCTCACAGTTGGATCTAGTGGCTCAAGGATTACTTCTATTCTAGAATGGAGGATTGACCCTGAACATCGACGAGTTGTTGAATCCGGTAAAAGTTGTTTCACCAGAATTAGAGAAGTAACGAGGGAGATATGGGCTTCAAAATTTGGGTTCTGTGCGACGACTCTGGGAGTTGGCTGCGGCTCGACTACTAGTGAATAATGAACCGGAAAGAGTAACAAATATCCATCTGGAGATTTTGCTCCGGAAGGCTGTCGAGGGGTCTGGTGAATGACTCCCGGGATGTCAATAGTGCAGTTTTTTACTGAGGGACATAGCCAAAATCCTAGGTCAGAAACTCAGTAGTACGTTCTGTTAGTCGGGGACTCAGTCAAAATTCTGACTACAGGTTCGCGCACAGGTTTCGAACCACATCAATCCCCATCACCAAAATCAATTATTAACTAATCAAAACAGATCCCAAATGCGCAAAGGGGTACTGCGCCTGTTTGCAGAGACATCTGCGTCTACGAAAAGGAGTTTTGATGGGTCATTGAAGTGTGACGGCGCATCGGCAGGTGACATGGTGCGCACCGACGACTGGGTGGCTGGATTGGGGTGCCGCACTTTGGCTGACGTAGCGGGAGCTACGGTGATCTGAATCACATAAGGTTTGGTTGGAGAGCTCATGACTAGCCCTACAAATGTTGTGATCATGTCCATGTTAAAAAACGTATGCAAAATTCTGTTATTTCCTTCGCAAAAGTGAATTTCTTGCAACTCTCTTTCACTCCCAAAAACACAGCGTCAAGAGACTAGAAAGCTCACTCTAAGACTCAAAACCTACACAAAAGTAGGAGTGAACACAGTGAACACTAGTCAGGCCACGTTGGAATTGACACCACATAGTTTTCTGACGAGGCAAAAACAGCCATGTTTCATTCGGTAGTGCTTTGACACATGGCTTCATTTTAAACATACTTTGAGACAGTAGTGTAGGAAACTTGCTCTTCAGTCCACCCTCCAATCACTATAATCATTGGATTCCAGCTCTCCGGCAGTGTCGTGAGAAAAATTATGGCCTGCATATCGGATGTCAGGTCCCACCCTATGCTGGTGGACTGTTGCAAGAGTGTCTCAAACATTTGCATGAAGGTGTAGACATCCTCCCATTCACCAAGCCTCGTGCTGATGAGGTTTTGTAACAGGAAGAGATGGTTGGCCAGAGAGGAGGACTGAAACACCTTCCCTAGTTTGGCACACTCTGTGTTTTTCACTGTATAACCATTGATATGTGAAAGGATTGAGGGTTGTATGGAGAATACAAGAAGGGCAAGAGCCTTCGTGTTGAGCTTGATCCATGCCACAAGGTCAGCACCCTCCTAGTTTGGTGTTGGGATAGTTTTGTCAAAACATCCTAGCAAGCCTGCTTCATCCATGATGATTTTAAACTAGCAGTTCTAGAGAGCAAACACCTCTCCACCAAACGGATGGAAGGAGGAATGGTTCCCTAGTTCCCATGTCCTTTCCATCCCTACAACTACAATTGATGCAGTTGGTGCATGTTTTCTTGATGAAAATGCACCTGTATTTGAGGCAGCTATAGGCTGTCGGTGAGAAGAGGAAATTTCTTGCCTTGTTCATGTTGGTCATTGTAAGTTGATGTAGGCTGATGTAGGCTGATGTTAGCTCCCAAGGCGGAAAGGTGCAGATGTGTTGCATTCTCCTCGTGCTGATGTTGACCTGAAAATAGAGAGGTTAGGTGAGAGCAAAGGCGCGCTCAGTACTTGTGACTTAGCAGTTGCATGCGTGAGTTTTCTCTAACCAGAGGCATCGGCCCATAACCTTGTGCTAGCTACTGAGCCAATCACCCCTGGTAGAGAAGGCATAAAACTGAAAATCTCACAAAGGTTTTAACACCTTCTTCCTTTGCCGGCATGTGTCATGTACCCCAAACATAACCAGACATACACTTTACCTTCAAGAGTACTAATACCTTAGTAGTATAGCTCAAAAAGAGCTCAAGTCATCAATACACCAAAGAGAATCAAGCAAGGATTAATTGATCAATATGCAAGAAAACTCCTTTGATAGCTGTATGTCCAATCCTATATCTCAAAAGCATATTCCTGAGAAGTGGCCTGACCCTACCACATCACCAATAGACTCATGTGGGCTTGAGATATAAGCATCCTAGTGCCAAAGTGACAGATCAACCATGTAGCTTCCAAGAAGCTACAGACTTTGTTTCTTGGAAGCTTCCAGATAAACCAAGATGTGCATGGGGCCAAAATCCAACTCATGACCTCTCACTTGGCTAAATCAACAAAGTGGCCAAGCTAACCATTTCCCCACATGATGTAATCAGAGGTCATATCTCACATGAGACAGAGCATAGTTCAGTCACCCTACAACGAATCCAGGGGTCACACCTCACAAGGGGCAGAGCATTCCTGATCCACCATAGAACACTGAACAAGGGGCAAACATATCCAACAAAGCATGTCACTCTTCATGCTGTCTTCTCCTGATAAGTTTTTTTAGACTGAACCATGTTGAGGATGGTATGGTTCACCCTCTTGGTATTACCCTAATGCTATGGAAAGTGTGTCATAGGGTTTTGTTATGTCATCCTATTCATCTTTGTCCATGCTGGAAAACCCTCATACTCACCGCCATTGTCATTCCGGAATGCCTTCACCTTTAACTCAGTTTGCCACTCCAGTGCTGTCGTGAAATGTTTCATGCATTATCACTCGTCTTCTTGATGTTGTAGAGGTATAGCTTACAACTAGTAGTACGTCCCAATAATGGAAGGATCGAATGGCTCACACAAATTGATGCATCATCTCCAAAATTAACCAATGGCTGCTATGATGCCTTGCTAATAAAGTAAGGTTGTGTTGAGTCCCTTGACCTCAAGACACCACCACGCTTCTCTACTTTTCATTTCCCTTAAGGAACGTCACCTGTGTGACGTTCCTTATGTGATATACCAAGACTGAACTACAGCAATTTCAACCATGTAGTTAGTCCTACTGCTTCCAACCATAGATTGGTGGAACTACAAATGCTCATGGAGACAAGTGGGCACACAGACGTTGGTGAGTGGGAAAATTCTATGGCAGCTGAGACCAATGCCCAACTCCAGCATGAAGTGTTTGAGCTGATTCCCCTGCTACCTTGATGGAATTCCATCGATGTGAAACGTGTTTTCAAGTTGAAAAGAAGTCTGGAAGGTCTGATACATAAAGACAAAGATCAGCTAGTGGCTAAGGGCTTCCACCAAGTCCCAGTCCAAGAATTTACCAGCACCTATGCCCCTGTCGACGAGTATGGAACCAGTCGAGTGCTGTTGGGCATTGATGTCCATAAGAACTGGGAGATACATCAAGTGGATGTGAAAAATGCTTTTCTCAATGGTACACTTGAGGAAGAACTGTATGTGAAACAACCAAAGGTGTTTGATGATGAAACCAGCTGTGTGTGTTGCTTTTCAAAGCCCTTCACAGGCTGAAGCAGGCACCTTGGTGTTGGAACAGGGAACTCAGCCATACATTTGAAACTGGCGGATTTAACTGACGTGTGTGTAATCCATCACTCTTCTTATGCTAGGAAAAAATTCCTCCTATAGCACTGTTGGTCTATGTTAATGATCTTCTCATGTTCTCTCTCTCTCTCTCTCTCTATCTATCTATCTCTCTCTCTCTCACACACACACACACACACACACACACATACACACACACACACACACATACACACATACACACATACACACACACACACACACACACACACACACGCACACACCCACAAAACATAAAACATCTTCTCACTCAGGACTAGAGCATGACGTATATGTTGGAACTTGAGGAGAGAG